>JAOTOM010002346.1:0-85000 GCA_034440615.1 Ashinkailepas kermadecensis
GGCTCCGGACCCATGCTCCCCTGCAGAGATCAGATAAGTCGCGTGATGATGTCATGACGCTCCAACAGTACCTCGCTGGGAGACGGCACGCGGGATGAAGCTGAGCTGCTGATCGCGTCGGGGCTTAGGCCCATCTGCTGGCGAAGCGGCATGTGCCCATGACCGTACTATTCTGCATGGGCGCAGACGTGAAGCGCAACGGCTACACCTACACCATCAACAGCAGCAGATAAATATGTGTCGTGGAAGGAATTATTTCTCGCAAACTGTACCCAAGAAGTGAAATGTCACGTTATGGCATCCAGATGCGTCTCGGGGTGGCACCTGCCGGTTGTGGCGCATCATCAAGGTCCTCGAAAAGTATGTGCTCATCGCATTGGCGCTCTCCGTTCTGTGGAACTGTCTGGTGATAAATTCGAAGCTGGGAAAAATCATCTGCAGTCTCTAGCCAAGCAGACGAAAATAAGACTAGTCTGGTTTCTTGCCGTCAGTCCCAGCCTCGTTATACCGCTCACAGGTAATTATCACTCGAATTACATTCCATAGCTGAAAACGGACTGCTTCCGACAATATGTATTCGAAGGTGTTTACAAACTTAACGGATGCTGAATGCTGGTGTAGTGGTAGTATTGCTGAGCTCAGTAGCTGAAATACATCTCGGAATAGTTCGAATCCAGGGAGCTAAGAGATGCGTCCTGTACATGTGGTCAGCAGAAAGCTGCACAAATTTTCTGAATGGGATGGCGGGACGTCTATGATCTTTGGGTTTTGGTACTTGCAATGTTTGTTGTTCTGTCGATAGTTTGTGCATTGTGCATTATTGATGTGTTACTGTTAGGTTAGATGTTATGTCAATAGTTGGTGCATCAAGCCTTGTACAACTGTCCATGTTTGCTCTGACTGCTGCGAATGTCATGCACGTAATTTGGGTTTGTATAAAAGAGGGAGTTGCAGTGAATCATATGTAGGAACAGGGGGAGCAGAGGACAAAATTTCTCCCCTCCCACCCTACCCCTCTTCCCCTAGCTACCCAAGCTTTAGCAATACACCATGATGTTGCATGTACAGAGATGGAATAGGAACCACACTTGCTTCCGCACCATAGAGACGTGCAGTGTCCACTGGAATTGTGCCAATATCCCGTTGTCAGCACCGTGACTAAGCCTGCAGGCCACGTCAGTGAATGTCGTGGTGTTTTTGCAGCGTCTTTGCTGTGACGAGGCCGCTTTAACACAATGGACAATGCTGAGTGCTGGTGAGATTGGATAAATTGCGCCATGTCGTGATCAGCGGAACATTGTCGGCGTCGAACCCTGACTGGACAACTCATGCCGCGACTACTTTGTCACCAATGTTTGGCATCTCCGAGTTCTACCATGAGGCATGATGACAGGAAATTTGCGTTCTGAATACAATACACGTCTCCATCTGATCCTGGTGGTGGCATGCTCTGGAAGGTGCTAATGCCAGCTGCTTGAGATCACCCTCTGCGGTTGGAACTGTTGAGAAGCTGCTTGTCTGCTGACTGGCAGAAATATGATTATCAGATGCGAGGCACTTGTGTGCTCGGTTCCGCTTCAAAGTTCACAGGTGCTGGACCACATTCCTTCCATATTCCCAGCAGTAAATCCGCCTCGTATGCTGACCTGTGACATCAGCTACATCTCAATCACCGCGGACTTTCCCATGGATAATACTTCTCTGGCTCGATAATAGCAGCTCATCGGAGCCATCATCCATGAAATCTGTATAACTTCCCTACATTGTTTAATACAACGAAGAATGGCTCTTAGATGCTCCTGGGTACGCAATAACTTCCCTACGGCATATTTAGGTCGTATCGACTTCCCTAGGACATATTTGAATCCTTCTGGGATACATGGAACTTTCGTCGTGACGCGTATGACCTTCCATGGCCCTATCGTTCTTCCATACATCTACCAGGTATCCTATAAGACTACTATAGTACAAACAATACATCTTGCTTGTCCCATGGGAATACTATAGTACATATAGTACACTTGGATTATCATATAGGACCATCATAGCACAAATAGAACATTTGGATTACCCAATATGACTAATATAGTAGACAAACTGCATCTTGTATGTGTTATGGGACAGCTATACTACACACAGAACACCCTGCTTGCTCATCTTTCTGGTACTCCCGTGCCCATTTGGTAGACACAATTACATGCCGACACCCGTTTCTGAACGTCTTTCCGTAGCACCGAAAGCTTGAGTGGAATCCACTCACACCAGGATAAACAGTTTTATGAATACCTCCATCTCATGTGGTCTGTATGCGATGGAGAAAGATGTCACTGGAGGCGATTTATCTTTCTCTTTCTCTTTTTCTTCCTCTTTCTCTTTATCTGTCTATTTCTCTTTCCCTTTCTCTTTCTCTTTCTCTTTCTCTTTCTCTTTCTCTTTCTCTTTCTATTTCTCTTTCTCTTTCTATTTCTCTTTCTCTTTCTATTCCTCCTTCTCCTTCTCTTTCTCTGTCCCTATTTCGTTCGCTATTTTTCCGTTGTGTGCTGTGATGCATGTATGCCTGCGTGTGCGTGCGTGTGCGTGCGTGCGTGCGTGAGCGTTCGTGTGCGTGTTTGTACGTACATGTGTGTATGTGGTCTTGCACGCGTACGTGAACAATGTTGTGCTGTGTTGTGATTTAATGTGGTTCATCACAATCTACATGGCATGCAATGTTCAGAAATTCGAATTTTTAGCGGTGTTGGGTTGCATGATTGAATGTTTCTCCTCATTTCAGAAATATGTTCCCGCCGAACCTCGTCCAAGCTGCCTCATTTCAGGTCAGTTACTCTTCTCATGTTCGTCAATACGTCTCACGAAATTGAAGGTAATTCATAAAATGGACCGATTTCATTGATCACCTCCAAGTACACCTCCAAATAGTGCAGCAAAATTGGTGAGATTGACAGGCCGAAAAACCCTCAAGTATGTCGTTCACAAAAACGTAACTTGGGTATATCTAAAAAACATACGACTCTTAAACTGATACGATCAACTTCAAGTATACATTAGAAGCGCACTGAAAGCCAAACCCACCAATACCTGTAACTGCTTGCTTGCTGTGCTTAGAGGATGGCCATTTGCATAACTTATCACCATCCGAATAATTATTGTTCATTGTCGTCACATTGTCGTCGATAAGAGGCTTTGTACAATCTGTCTCCCACGGCCGTGGAGAGACTGGGAAACTTTTACCGACTTCATGCGATGCAAACTGTTAAAACGGCGCAAATGGCAGGTGGCAATCATAATCAAAGCTGCCTTGATGCATTCATACATTGTTCCGTTTAACTCTGAGCGAAGAGTGTGTATGGCAGCTCGCTCCTGAAGAACATTCGACCAAGCGCCTTCCTCTCGCAGTTGACGATCAAATGTTTGTGCTTCTTTTTCGCATGCAAATTTTCAAACTTCCGACTGTATTTAGCCATGCAAAGCAAATCCTGTGCACCTATGTAGCCAACAAGGAAATTTCTGCGCCTGGCACTACGTCCGTAAGGTGCGCTTTTCAGCACAGATAATATCCGAAATACCCGAACTGGCCTCTGTTCGCTTGTCGCGCACAGTCCGACACCATGTTCTTATGAACCGTTTTATGCGATCGGACGGACTCATCGATTTCATTGCAGAACTTCGAATTATGTGTCCCAGTCAGGAGAAATGGGCAACCTGTTTTATTTCATGTACCGTATGCACGTGTGGAATCTATTAGGTGTGGCTTATTCAGCAGATTACTAAGAGACGAACACATTTTTAGCGAGGACGCCAAGTTCGGACATATTCGCGGACTTGCTGAATGCATTTAAGACGCAGGTGGTTAGATACGTGTGTGCTGTGTCACACGCTCACATCTGAGTCGTGTAGTCATCGGTCATCGATGCAGTCTTAACAGCCTTTCACCTGTTTGAACTGAAAACTGTTCACCTGTTCTGTTTAAGCTTTTTAGCTCACGACTTCTCCTGTAAATGGCTGAATATGCTGTTGGAGATTATAGGCAATGCACAATGAAAAAAGTGCATAATGATACTTCCTGTACCAATAACAAGCGAGGATGCACATCAAGAATGTAAAAGTGTTCAGTAAAATAAAGCATTGGAATCACTCTTCAGTAACCTACTTATCGCAAGATCGTGCTTGCACGTGCAGAAATGCCACAGCCGGCTCAGTCATGGGCAGGTTTACATTTGTGGCAGGCTTAGCCATAGTAATACCTTTGTTGCCAATGCAGGCCGATCCTTGGCCCGGTCAGTGTTCTTTTTCTACAACCCAAGGTTTCACTCGTCCTGCTGTTCCACGTTTAGTCCATGAACTCAGGCGCCTCACAAGCAAATATTCACTTATGGACTTCCGCCGGTCTAATCTTTACTTACGAACGCACACCCATCGAATCTTCACTTACGGATGTACACCGGTCTAATCTTCACTAAAGGACGTACTCGTACACCGATCAAATCTTCACTTACGGACGTACACCGGTATAATCTTCACTCAAGGAGGTACACTGGTCTTCTGATGCAAACTTGACCTGATTCTGGGACATAGACGTGATGTCGGGACGCTAATGCGATGTTGTGGTGCTGATACGATGGTGGTACGTCGATGTCATGCTGATCAAGTGTTGTTGGGAAACCTTTTCGTGAGATTTTAGCAACATAAATGAAGATAAGTGTAAAGTGATACTGTTACGAACGCATCGCGTGTCCAATTTTCATGTCATAACTCATCCCCTCAGACATTTTTGTTGCGTCCGTGTGAGTGTGATAAATGTTTGGATATGCAGATCGATATATATGATGAATATGTATGAATATGTATGATGAATATGTACCAATACATGCCTACATATATCGGCAACAAATTATCTATGGGGGTATGTTTTTCAGTATCAAACGTTGCTGGTCACACCAACAGATGAAGAGGAGGCGAAATATCGGAAGAAGGTTGAAAATGACACAGCCAGTGAGTATCGATGCCTGTCCACTCCACTCCACTCCACCTCACTCCCTGACCCTCGGCGATTACTCGCCACTCCAGCAATTGAGCTAGGCATACATCACCGTACGCAACCTTAGCTGTGCTCAGGTGAACCGGCCCGATCCTCAGCCACCGACGTGATCAACGGTGAGGAATGCTTGTAAGTGCATCATGTCGAGCAATGAGTCACGTCGGGCCTGCCATGGGTCAGCTCATGCACTTGGGCTGGAACTGCTGCTGGCTCAGCTTCAGCCTGTGGTCAGCCCTCGGCTTCAGCCCATGGTCAGCCATCAGCTTCAGCCTGTGATCAGCCCTCAGCTTCAGCCTGTGGTCAGCCCTGGACAGTGTCCGCGCGGATTGATCAGAACTGGCGACCAAGCGACAGAACTACTGCAAGTCTGCAGACTTCGATCTACGCAGTCATTTGTCTCCGCGGACTTTTGCTGACCCAATTGTTCAACCGGAGATGCGGTGATCAGCGGGCTCAGCTAAATCAAAGTTAAATCAATGGAATTAGATTGGATTTCGAATTGGATTGATATATGTCCACATGACCATCGATGGAATGAATGTGATGCTGGTCGAGTGGGAGTCGTTTTCTATAGGTTAGTGTTTTTCTCGATAAGGTTGAGAGGACCAGGAGCGGATGCACGGCAGGTGTAGATGCCACGCCACTGAACGAGGCCAACCCATAGGCGTGGCCACGGGGAGGTGGGGGCGGGGGCACCGAGGCAGTTCCACCCTCCCGCTCCCCACACTCAAAACATGGCGGCTTAAATCCAGGAACATTTCCACTTTAAACAATATTGTTAGAAATCGAGACAAAAGCCTGATTAGCCTGTCCCCATCAACCTCAAAGGTCTGGCGATGTTAGTAGGCCGACCCGATGTACTTATGCCTGCAAGTATGTAGCACTGGCCGACAGAAATCTCAAGACGTTTAGTCATGTTCATTTTGTATATCACTTTTGATCTTGCTTCGCTCAGTTTTGGTATGCAGCCTATAGTATGCGAATGTATTGCATCTCGTAGCTTCACATATCATTATTATTGACATGATATTTGCTGATATATGTTGTACGCATATTGATGGCATTTTGTCTGGCATACTGATGACATTGTTATGCAATATTGCATTTGAGTCCAAGCAACGTTTTGTAGCTGTCAGTAACATTTGCTTCTTCAATACTTACCTTTGAATAGGTGGACAGGTGTACACCTAGATACCCGCGTGACGTGAATGGAACCATCTGCTTGGAGCGAGGATATGTTCCATGGACGATTTCCTGATGAAGTGGTTTTATTCACCATCCGATTTCCCTCATGCCGAAATGGTGATAATACTGCACACCACAGAACAGAATGTCGTCTGTGTATAATTCATGAATGACGAAGAACACCTTCTATGTATGCAAGGTTCCGGACAGTTATATTTACCGTCATACTCAGTTAATGGAGAAACTCCATTTGTCCAGCGTATAATGATGCCAATTGCAGGTCGATCGACTCGGACCAGCCCCTGCTTGACGGCCATGGTGCATTCCGCAGTCGCCTTTCATAGATGCTAACACAAGTGTGAACATGTTGGCATGCCACGAATAAATGTCCATAGGCTTATTGCATCCATATCCATCCATGTCCATTGACTTATTGCATCCATAAGCATACCTAACCAGGTGGACCACGTGTTTTGCTTCATTCAAACTGGCTTAGGTGTGTACGCGTGTAACTTTTGCAAGTTAGGTATTCTGTATAATGGTAATATCTGCTAATCATTGATGTCGGATTGTTGCGATTTTAATGGTACCGTTTTACTTATCATATTATTTCATACCAAAATGCCTTTGTTGCCTTAAACAAATGAGATTAACCAAGTCTTTTTGGTCGCCTCCTTGGCGATCTCGGTAGTGAAATACTAATTGAGGTGCTGCATATGAAATGCATACCTTACACTCGATGGCAACTTACACCACACCAATCGTATCAGGACTCCAGGAGTCTTCCGTCCGTCACCATTAATTTGCAACTTCCTTTTCGCTCAGTCAATTGTTGTTGGACGGCATGATGATCAGGTCTGCGAATTAAGTGTGTATAATATCACAGATAGATTGTTTGTTCGGTAAATTGGTGAAGAAAAATCCGAATCAGCGAACAGCACCACTTCAATGTTTCCGAATGCAATAGAAATAAGCACTGATAATCATGCCCCTGCATTGAAGCATTGGAAAGAGGAATAATGCGATCGAAATAATGGGGGGGGGCATGTTCCCATCCGACCCTCAGAAAATACACCTATGGAGAAGAACCAAAAAATGGTATGAATGTAACCTACACCGGAAGTGACGGCGACAACTAGTCAGTTATTGGGGTTTCGGGGTGCATCGACTACAGAGGTCATGATGAGGTCATGACTGCGACAACGTGATGATGCCTTTTCAGGGATTCCAAAAGAGATGTTCGAAATGGAAGGCAAATACCGCGAGGGCTCCAACATCATCGGTTTGGTGGTGTTCGCCATCGTGTTTGGCATCGTCATCAGCATGATGAAGAAGAATGGTGAAATTCTGCTGAAATTCTTCACGGCGATGTCTGAGGCCATGATGAACCTCACCAAGATCGTCATCTGGTAAGCCGTGATCTGCGCTTAGACCTGCCAGAGGCACCAACTCATGCTCCATGGAGGTTGCGTTGACGCCCGAAACGCAGCCCATGCGCGCCCTGTTACCGGTGAATCCAGGGAAGCGGCTTTCTGCCATGCCCATTTTTTTCCGAAGTGACCGATTACGAAGGGGAAGAAATTAATAAACAGGCTTTCTGAATTATAGATGTGTTTTACTTGGGAAAGAACTTGTTTTAAATCGACCCTTACATCGGGAGTTTCCAAAGTCTGATGGTATTCCGACATTCGAGCACATGATGGTATTACGACATTCGCTCCGCGGACATTCGAGCAGATGACAGATTTGTATTATATGTCTCTCTCTCTCTCTCTCTCTCTCTCTCTCTCTCTCTCTCTCTCTCTCTCTCTCTCTCTCTCTCTCTCTCTCTCTCTCTCTCTCTCTCTCTCTCTCTCTCTCTCTCTCTCTCTCTCTCTCTTTCTCTCTCTCTCTTTCTCTCTCTCTCTTTTTTTTTTTTTCTCTCTCTCTTTTTTTTTCTCTCTCTTTCTCTCTCTCTTTTTCTCTCTCTCTCTCTCTCTTATATATATATATATATATATATATATATATATATATATATATATATATATATATATATATATATATATATATATATATATATATATATATATATATATATATATATATATATATATATATATATATATATATATATATATATATATATATATATATATATATATATATATATATATATATATATATATATATATATATATATATATATATATATATATATATATATATATATATATATATATATATATATATATATATATATATATATATATATATATATATATATATATATATATATATATATATATATATATATATATATATATATATATATATATATATATATATATATATATATATATATATATATATATATATATATATATATATATATATATATATATATATATATATATATATATATATATATATATATATATATATATATATATATATATATATATATATATATATATATATATATATATATATATATATATATATATATATATATATATATATATATATATATATATATATATATATATATATATATATATATATATATATATATATATATATATATATATATATATATATATATATATATATATATATATATATATATATATATATATATATATATATATATATATATATATATATATATATATATATATATATATATATATATATATATATATATATATATATATATATATATATATATATATATATATATATATATATATATATATATATATATATATATATATATATATATATATATATATATATATATATATATATATATATATATATATATATATATATATATATATATATATATATATATATATATATATATATATATATATATATATATATATATATATATATATATATATATATATATATATATATATATATATATATATATATATATATATATATATATATATATATATATATATATATATATATATATATATATATATATATTTTTTATATCTCTCTCTCTCTCTCTCTCTCTCTCTCTCTCTATATATATATATATATATATATATATATATATATATATATATATATATATATATATATATTCACATCATACATCATGGTGGGCACAAATACCAGACACATTACACAAACGGCCGTTGTAGCACTGAGTTCCATGTAGGTCACTGATCTCTCCCAAATGCTGCAAACGCGATGCACATTGGATGGCTTTGGCTGTTCCATCGCTGATTATCTGTCCTCAAGAGCTTAGCCAGAAGCGTTGGGAGGGAGAGAGAGAAACCTGCACAAGCTTCTTGTCGAATCCTTTTTGTGGGGAGCTCGATGTTTTGCATCAGTAAAATAGGATATTTATTCAGGAATGTTCCAAGTAGAATGCTGGTCGTCGTTGGGCTTCCTTCGCTCGTAAGCCAGAAGATAAGTAGGAAGAAGACGTAAATGTTCCCTACTGATGGTGAGTCTTGGCTTCTGCCCTGACCCACATACATCGCCCTCTGCTTGCCAGGCTGTCGCCGATCGGAGTATGCTTCCTGATCGCGGCCAAGATTCTGCAGCTGAAGTCGTTCTCGGTGCTGTTGGGCCAGCTGGGCATGTACTTCCTGACGGTGGTCATCGGCCTAGGGGTGCACGGATTTGTCGTGCTCGTGCTCATCTACTCGCTGATCGTGCGCGAGCTGCCCTTCCGCTTTGTCTCCAACATCGTCCAGCCGCTGGCCACGGCGTTCGGAACGTCGTCCAGGTGAGCGCTGACGTCAGCTCGCCACTAGAGCTGACGTCAGTCAGGTCCATGAGCTGGCCTGGTGTTACTGTTGGTAGTGGCGGGCCCAGAGCAGGGCCATGGCAATGGCAGGCCAGCCCTTTAAATTAATTAGGTGGTGAGGAGAACGAAGCAGCCATGTAAGACATAAAGACATAAAAGATCAGTACAACTATGAGCCACAAGGGCCCTTCTTGGTTGCACTTTTGGACACTGAACCAGTTGCCCACCAAATCTGTATATCAGCCCTCCCTGGAATACAGAAAAACAAGCCCCCTATTCTTATAATGATTGTCTATGCCGTTTTTAAAGATGTTCAGTGTGTTGCTACTGACAATGGTTCCTGGCAGCTGGTTCCAGTGTTCGACTACCCTGTTGGTGAAGAAAGACCGTCTTAACCTTGTCCTGCTGTGATTAACTTTCATTTTGAATTGATGACCTCTAATTGCATTATTTCTGTTAAATTCAAACATTTCCCTGAGATATCCCTGTTCCTGACCATGAACAAATTTAAAAACCTCGATGAGATCTCCTCTCAGCCTTCTATATCTAAGTGAAAACATATTCAATTTCTTCAATCTTTCCTCATATGCCAGGTTGCCTATACCATTAACCATTTTTGTTGCCCTCTTTTGTACTCTCTCTAAAAGCCAACAATCTTTCTCATAACTGGGGGACCAAGCTTGGACACAGTATTCTAAATGTGGCCTGACATATGCACAGTAAAGCTTCCTGATGACCTCCTCACTTTTGTATGACACATTCCTCTGTATTGCCCCAAGCATTCTTAGTGCCTTTTTCCTGGCTTCTTTGGTCTGTTCTGATGCCCCCAATTTTGTGTTCAAAATAACACCTAAGTCCTTCTCCTGCTGAGGCACAGAAAATACTTGGCCACCCATCAAGTATGGCACCTTCATATTCTGCCTACCTACATGCATGACTTTGCACTTATCAAAATTAAACTTCATTTGCATTTTTCGGACCATGTATATAACATGTTATATGCCATGTATATAACATGTGAGTAAGATAAGAGGTTTTTCGCATTGTTTTGGTACTTTTTCTAGGGTGAGGAAACCGCGAAGTGAACCAAATTAGCATTGATGACCGGAAATTTACTTCTCGTTGTAAAAGCACGAATCGGTTTCTTTTTCTATTTTGGAATAATGATTATGCTTAATCGCGCACACAAACATAATACATTGTTTGGTATGGAACACACTTCGGAAGTCAGTAGAATGTTATCACAAAAAGAGCTGTTCAGCCCTTTTATATACACTCCTTCCTGGCTGCGCGTTATGTTAATGTGGCGTGTTCTGAAGATGAGTGCATTTGAGTGCAGAGCCAATTTCCGAGCCTGGCTATTGGTAGTAGTAAGTGATAGGAATACAATAAGTATTAATAGCAATAATAGCATTGACGTTAACCATTTTGGTAATATCTGGCGGTAGGCTTGCATCTTGTAATTCTAATTGTAGCTTTCTTTTGCGCGGACTTCTTTCCATTTGCGCATGTGTCCAGTGGCAAACACTCGGTGCGTGCAATTGTTTCGCTGCCAACTAGCAATTAGTGCTGATCAGCAGAGTGGTTGTGTGTAGGAGAATTTGATGTGGCGTTCAACTCTCGGCTAAGATTTAGCCGTTGGAAAATGGTTTTCGATCGAATGGTGGATCCAGATTCTGCGAGCAATAAACTCTTTTTAGCATGGGCTTTAACACCGTAGAGCCAGCTCATCAAGCCTTTCAATACAATGTCCTAATATAGCATCTAAATATCTAAGATTAAGCGTAAAGAACTGGTCAGTGTTCCAAGGAATTCCAATCGTCACTCAGTTCGTCTAACCCTTCGTACAGATAAAGTACGATCATACCTAGCTCACGTTTCCAATGCCAAGCTGAGCAATTGATAACCCTACGATATGTGAAGTGTTGATGACCCGTCCAGCCCTGGTCTGTCCTGACCTCGAATTCAAGTTATGCTTTGGAATCCTGGGCTTGGGAATTCGCATCTCTCACTGAGTTTTGGGATTGTTATCAAAGAACAACAAGTTTCCACTTATTTCAAACGCCACCATTCAATCCTTCCACAAGAAATTTATCGGAGAGAACACTATTCCGAATGACAAAGCTCCAGGACAATGTTGTTTTCCAACCGTGCGGCTGTCGTCGCTCTTTCCTCAGCTCGGCTACGCTGCCATTGACGATCGCCGCCCTGGAGGACAAGAACAACATCGACCCGCGGATCGCGCGCTTCGTGCTGCCCATCGGAGCCACCATCAACATGGACGGCACTGCGCTGTACGAGGCGGTGGCCGCCATCTTCATCGCTCAGGTCCGCAACGTGCCGCTGGACATTGGCGCCATCGTCGCCATCAGGTCTGTGAACTCGACACAGGCTAGGACAGACCACCCGACGTGGACCCAGAGCCACTATTCGTGGATACGATGTGAAACAGAACATGTGCGACTGCAATGCTTGCGAATTAACCAATGCCAAGGATTGGCACATGCATTTTTGGTGCTGCCGGTCTCTTATACGGCGTCTTCCCATCGGATGCCAATTATGCTTAATTTGATTATAAAATAGCGTAGCATTATTAGTATCCCATGCATCCCGACGGCATAGTCGACTCGTGGACCTCTTATCGCCACATCTGGCGATTTGGTGGCGATCTGGTGGCCTGACATTATGTCAGGCCGCATCTGGAATATTGTGTCCAAGCCTGGTCCCCTAGTTATGAAAAAGATTGTTGGCTTTTAGAGAGAGTACAAAAGAGGGCAACAAAAATGGTGAATGGTATGGGCAACCTGGCATATGAGGAAAGATTGAAGAAATAGAATATGTTTTCACTTAGATATGGAAGGCTGAGAGGAGATCCATCGAGGTCTTTAAATTTGTTCATGGTCAGGAACAGGGTTATCTCAGGGAACTGTTTGAATTTAACAGAAATGATGCAATTAGAGGTCATCAATTCAAAATTAAAGTTAATCACAGCAGGACAAGGTTAAGACAGTCCTTCTTCACCAACAGGGTAGTAGAACACTGGAACCAGCTGCCAGAAACCATTGTCAGTAGCAACACACTGAACATCTTTAAGTACAGCATAGACAATCATTATAAGAATAGGGGGCTTGTTTTTCTGTATTCCAGGGAGAGTTGATCAACACATTTGGTGGACAACTGGTTCAGTGTACAGAGTGCAACCAAGAAGGGCCCTTGTGGCTCATAGTTGCACTGATCTTTTATGTCTTTATGTCTTTATCGCCCCAGCGATCGAGCGGTCGAGCCGTTCTTTCTCTATCAGAAGGGAGGGCATGCTCTGTGTTATTTGGAGCATATGCTGTTGCTGAACACTGGAGTGTCGATCTCCCGATGAACTCGGTGTCTTTTCAAATAGAAACGATCGGACATTTTCTTTGCGGAGGCGACATCCAGTGTGTATAGATATTCGACACATTATGGGCGCTGAATGAACAAATCTTGTCGATGCGCCCTGAACCCAAATAGGTAACTAACCAGCTAGGTATTTGACATATTTTGGAGTTGATGGACGGTGTAGACTGAACGCGATTGACAAAGATGGAAAGCGATAGACATGGATTTGTGGCTTTCGACGTACACTGTGGAGACCATCACATGTGCCCTGGATCTTAATTCCGTGACTTCGGTTCCAGCCCAGGGTTTTCTGCTTTCTTCTTTCCCGTGTACCTCAGCCTCTCTGCGCACTCCGCCCCGGCTGGGATCACCTGTGGCCTGTGTTTCAGTATCACGGCGAGTATCACCCCTGACGGCTGGTTGTGTTCCAGCATCACGGCTACAGCAGCGAGTATTGGCGCGGCCGGGATCCCGCAGGCGGGCCTGGTTACCATGGTGATGGTGCTGGACACTGTCGGCCTGCCCGCCGAAGACGTTTCACTCATCCTGGCGGTGGACTGGCTGCTGTGAGTGCGCCTGCTGCTGTGTAGCAGCTACAGCCAGTGGCATACCCATGGGAGAAGGGGGTAGCCGTCCCCCTCTGGAGGGTTTAAGGTGACCATCCAGGCTTCGGTACAGGGGCCCGCAAGGGTCCCTTTGGCCGACGTGAAGGGCCACTGAACCAGGGAAAACTGCCCCGGGCCGACGGAAAGGGTCCCGGGCCGATGACGAGGGCCCCGAGTCAACGGAGAGTGCCATCAGGAAGATGTTGAGGGCCATTAGTTTGGTAACGTGAAGGGCTTCTAGAACGACAGAGGGAGCCCCGGGTAGTTCGAAGGGCCCCGGGTCGACGGAGAGGGCCCCGAGCCAATATGAAGGGCCCCTGAAGTGTCGGCGGAGCCCAGACCGAAGAAAGGGCCCCTGACCTGACGGACAGGGATCAAGCGTTTGGCAACGGGCCTCCGGCTTGCCGGAAAAGGTTCTGGGTCGTCAAAGAGGGCCCCTGATACGA
Source organism: Ashinkailepas kermadecensis (assembly GCA_034440615.1). Classification (NCBI taxonomy): domain Eukaryota; kingdom Metazoa; phylum Arthropoda; class Thecostraca; family Neolepadidae; genus Ashinkailepas; species Ashinkailepas kermadecensis. The sequence goes on from JAOTOM010002346.1 coordinate 14,404, forward strand.
CGGAAGGGGCCCGGGTTGCCGAAGAGGACCTTAGGCTGTCAGAAAGGGCCCTTGATCCGACGGATGGGGCCCAAGCCGTACAATGGTCCCTGGCCTGGTGGAGGGGGCTAAAGCTGTTGAAAGTGGGTCTCCGGCCTGGCAGAGGAGGCCCTGGATTGCTAATGAGGGCCCCTGCGCCGACGGAGAGGACCCCTAGCCGCGAGAGGACCCAGGGCCCCCGGTCGGTGGGGAGGAAAGGGGCCTCCTGCATGAGCCCAGGTATGAAAAGGGCCCCCGGGTCGCGTGGGGCCGAGATGGGGCCGTCGACTTACAGGGCCCTCCTGCTCATGATAGAGAGGGGGCCCGGAGAGCTTTTGAAAAGGGGATTCCGGCCGAACGGAGAGTGTGCTGAGCCGTGAAAGAGGGTGCCTGAGCCGACGGATGGGGCCCCGGGTCGGACTTGCAGAGCCACTGGGTCGACTTTGGCTCTCGCTGATGGAGAGAGGCTCAGAGCTGACAGCAGGCCTCATACCGATAAAGAGACCCCCGAGCTACGGAGACGATTCGGGCCGAAGCGGAGGGTTCTCAGTGCTACTTAAAGAACCTCTAAGCCCATGGAGGGGCCCGGGCTGTTAAAAAGCAGTGGCGTCTCCAAGGGGTGAAGGGGCACCCGCGCCTTGGCGAGTCTGATGGGGTCCTCCAGACGACCGCCATGAGGGGCAGAGATATAACTGAGGAAATTGTACTATGCATCTAACAGCCTGTTTGGAAAGGGTCTTTGAGACCTGAAGACGTCCTCACTGAGGGCTGAAAAGGGCCGTGAAGACAAGAGAAGGCCTGCCCGAGAGCTGGAATGCCCATGTAAGCTGGGAAGAGCAGTCTCAACTGGAATGGGTCCCTAACAGCTGAGGAATAAACAGAGTGCCTGAGGACCAGAGAAGGCTGGGATGCTCTTTGGGTCTGAAAGGGCCTCTGAGGGATGAACAGGACCACTAAGAGCTGAAGAGAACTAGTGAGGGCCCATCTCAGATCTGAAACACTCCCGGGATGAGAATTAGGCAGGACTATTGAGGACTGTGACAGACCCCTAAAAGCAGGAGAGAGCCCCAGGGATGAAGAAGATCTTGTGGGAGTCAGAGAGGGCTTGACTGGGGTTGTTCTGAGTCTAAGAGCGGTCCCTAATGGATGAGCAAGATCCCCTGATAATTTTTTTAAAATCCATGTTGGCTGGCGATTGATGTGAGGAATGCCGAGGGACAGCCTCAGAGCTAGAACATTCCAGAAACCACAAGATATGTCGGCAACTAGGAAGGGCTCTTAGCGGCTTGAAAGGTCATTTGAGGGCTAACAGATCCTCCTGAGAGCTAAGCAAAGTCCCCAGGGATAATGATGGTTGTGAGGAATGCTGAGGGCCAGCGTCAGAGCTAGAAAGCTCTTGAAGCTAGAAAGACTGTCAAAGGGCTGGGAAGGGCTCTAACAGCTGGAGAGGACCCCTGACGGTTGAAAATGGTCACTGAGCGTCAGAGAAGATTGGACTGGGACGCCCAAGAGGCTAAGAAGGGGTCCCTATGAGAAGATCAGTGCCCCTAAGATCTAACGAGAGTCCCTAAGGGCTAGCGATGGTTGTGAGGAATACTGAGAGCCAATTTCAGAGCTATGATGTCCTTGCTAGCCCGAAAGAATGTCGAGGACTGGGGAGATCCCCTGAGAGCTAGAGCGGACCGGACTGTGATGTTCCTGAGGCTTGAGAGGGACACTGAGGTATGAACAAAGCCACCTAAGAGCTAAGGAGAGTTCCGAGAGCTGGCGATGTTTGCTAAATATTTTGACGCCTGTCTCGGAGCTACAGAATTCCCCTGAAAGCTAGACATGTTTATCGAGGACTGGGAATGGCCCATGCAAGTCGAAGAGGGCTCCTGACTGATGAATAGGTTCCCTGAGAGCCAGAGAGGACTGGACTGGGATGTTCGTGAGCTTTGGGATGGGCATCTGAGGGATCGGGGCCCCCTGAGAGCTAAGAGAGTCCTTGAGAACTGGCGATGAGTGCGAGGAATACCGAGGGCCAGCCTCAGAGATAAGATATCCTTGAGAGCCATAAATGCTGCCAAGACCTGGGAAGGTCACCCACCGCCACAGCCGTCCTGGCGGTGACGACCGCCCAAGCGGCCACGGCTATCCCAGTTGCCTGACCACAGTTGCTACAGCAGCTACATTCGCTCCAGCAATGGCGAAGCAAATAGTCCAGCGATATCTGTGATGACAGCCGCTCCAGCGGTGCCAGTTGCTTCGCCTTCGACCCTGGTGACATTGGTTAAGCAAAAAGAAAGAAAAAAATCATTTGTAGGATCCAGTGTGTTAGGCATAGCTGGTCAGGCAGGTTGCTAGTCATTCCCCTGTCCCCAAATCTTGCGCTTATTTTCTCCACTGGTGTTCACGCCTCATTTTGAGAAAGTATGACTGTTGAAAAGGCGCAGCAATGTGTGCCCCACCTTCATCCTGAAATCCTCCCGATTGAACTATGTCTGAACGTAGCGGATAGCACCGGTATTTTTACTCAAGCTAATAATATTCATGCCTGCATTGGAGATGTGTTAAGTCCCATTATTTTCCGTACTAGGCTTCATTTTCTTGGTTGCTGTCGGCAGCTAAATGGCTTGTTTTTCTTTCTGGTCTTTACCGGACTGGCGGACCTTGACTGCAGGTCTCGCATTCGCCATGCCAGCGTGAAAAGGTATTAATTCCAACGTATTTATCCATGTTTGTCTAAGATATATTTGTGTTTACATATATATATATATATATATATATATTCGTGTCTCTGCTGGTAAACTAGCCCCCTTTGACCGAGAGGGGCCGGTTCGGGGATCCGTGGACGTGTCTCTGTTGGTGACCTCACCCCTTCTGACTGACAGGGACCGGTTCCGTACCACCATCAACGTTCTGGGAGACTCGCTGGGCGCCGGCATCGTCAACCACCTCAGTCGCCACGAGATGGAACAACTGGACGCCGACGCTGAGAACATCAAGGTCGAGAATGGCATTGAGGCGACACAGATGTGAGCGGCGTCTACGCGCCGATCTCAGCGTGGCTGGTGCTCCAGTCAGGGGTGGCTCGAGCTCTCCGGAGGTGGCCGAGCTGCCGGCCGGAGCCGGTGTCAGTCTGCAGTCAGTCCAGCCGGTCAGTTGTACGAGCTGCCTACTGCCGGGGTTGTCAGCTACCGGAGAGGTCGCCTGTCGGAGCGGTCAGCTGCCGGAGCTGTCGGCTACCCGAGGGGGTACATGTCGGAACGGTCAGCTGTTGAAGCTGTCAGCTACCCGAGGGGGCACCTGTCAGAGCGGTCATCTGCCGAAGCTGTCAGCTACCCCAGGAGGCACCTGTCGGAGCGGTCAGCTGCCGAAGCTGTCAGCTACCCGAGGGGGCACATGTCGGAGCGGTCATCTGCCGAAGCTGTCAGCTACCCCATGAGCTGTCGGAGCGGTCATCTGCCGAAGTTGTCAGCTGCCGGAGATGTCACCTACTGAAGAGATCACCTGTCGGAGCGGTCACCCACACGGTGTAGTGTTCTGTCAGTCACACGTCTGGGAGTCTCTAGTGACAATCAGTTTTAAGCAGTCAACTCCAGTCGCACGTCACTGCTCACAATTAAAACACACTGACAATACGTGTGCATTTTATGTGCAAGTATATTCAACATGCAATGGTGCGCAAATAAATGCTCATGAGAGCCTATTTTTGAACACAGACACCTCGATATCTTAATCGACTGGCAAGTGATTAAGGCGCTGTTTCTGTTAGGGCGCTCTGTTGAACAACGGGCGAAGAACAAACTCACTGGTGCCAAGCCGGCGAGAACGACGGCTTGACTTCACACGCTGCCTGTGTCCCGCGGTGTACGGAACTCATCGCACAGGCGTGTGGATCGGTGCGGGCAAGGCACGCCGGCGGGACTCAGCAGTCCGAACACTATGCGCGTTTGGCCACGATGGTGCGACTACTTCCAGCCAGCCTAGCTCATCCTCAGCCAGTGCGGCGACTCATGCGCACCTGTCGGCTAGCAGTACCAAGCTCAGGTTGGCGCACTCTGTGCCTGTGTCTGCTGGTCAGCAGAGCAGCTCCCCAGACAGCTGACCGGTGCCGGCTGGGGACTGTTCACGCGCGCGTGCCGCTTCCTCGGCCAGCAGCCGCTGAGCGGAGCCTTGTGCGTGATGCCGCATGCCAGCCAGCCTGGTTAACGCACGGTGGCAGCGCCGCCCAAACTGCGGCTGGCGTCCTGCAATGTACATTCCGTATACCACGGAATTGAAATAGACTGTCAAGGAACAAAAACATTCGGTGCCGTGTCTACTTCACTTCAATCAATACTGATCGCCTCGAGTTTTGGGAGGCATGTTTGGTTGCACTGTTATGCGTATACCAGCTCGAACCATCAGTGAGCTCACTCACTTGTAGCGCTGTGCTTGAGGTCTGGACGATTTGTTGGATGATCGGTGTCCGGGTATTTGGGTCTCTTCTGCGCATACCACAACTTGTCCATAAAGAATGTTTTCTTAACAACAGAAAGAACACAGGGTCGAAGACAAAACCCTGAGCTATCCCATGATCTACTGGTATGATTTTGCGGTGGATGTATGCGCAGCGTGTTGCGTCGATGATGATGTTGATTGCAATGTTCACTTTGCTACACCCTGTGCTACGTAACAATTTAATAATGAAAGTTCCTTTCCAAGTTTTGCCATGGTAATGCTGGTGAACCAAAAACAAACAAAGCACACCAAAACAATAACATGACTCATTTTACTTCGAATCCCGTTTGGGCGCCGTGAAGGCTGATTGGAGGTGATCAGCGTTGGTCGTGTCCCTGTCGGCTCACTTTTCGGCACTCGCTCTGGCTCAATGAGATGTTGTTTTCCTTCATAGGTTGTGACGACGCGTGATGGAACAATGCTTTACCCTCCATGCCTCTCGAACGTAACTGTTTTAGATGCAGCGGCACGGGAATATTTTCCCGCTTACCTTCTTCATTCCAAGAAGCCGTAGCTTCCACGCTCCATATCATTAACCGACGGTGCAGTGCCGTGTGGGCAGAGCAAGCCTTCGCATCTGCACTGTGACGGCGGCTGTCCTCGGCGTCTGACCTAGCCGTCCCCATAGCGCGTCACGTCCAGAGCAACATGGGGGGGAGGGGGGCAGAGCTGGTCTGTTCGTGCACGTCAATACCGCAGGGTCTGTGACAGGTAACCAGTGTTGTGTGTAACTCGTTTCTGTGACGGAACTTGGTTTTCACCAAGAGCTAGCTGACATTAACCTGTGTGTGTGCGCTGGCGGTGAACGTCGGGATCAATGGCGATGCAGCCAACCGCAGCTATGAATGGCGATGCAGCCAGCCGCAGCTATGAATGGCGAAATGCATGCAATTCACTGCTGTCGACTGCATGCAGAATTCTTCAGGACGAAACTATCGAGGCGACAGCGCCATTGCGGACACCGTTGTAGAATACAGTGTGCGGCGTTGAAGGTGAAACGGTGAAACTGTGCGGCTGCCACTCCCTGACCACCCGAGACACTGTCGGATCCCGCACGGTTCGTGACAGATCGCTTTGGCCATTCATGTCACTTCTGATGTAAATATGTCCGTTACTCACGTGGAGGCCGGCGCGTGGAGCCATTTCTTTCAAGTCAACGCGACATGTTCATTCTAAATTATGTCGTTCAGTGGGGTGGGGAGTGTCGTTCAAGGGCGGGCTCTAGACCCCCACCCCACCCCACCCGCTTGGTTACGCCCCTGTTCGTGAACCATTCCGCTGGGTATTTGTAGTAAACCATCCCGCGCCTTGTTGGGATTTACCCATGCATCGACATAATAGCTGGGAGTGACATGCCTGCGTGGATGTGCCCGTGGAACGAGTGAAATGTTTGGCATAGCTCGCTAGATGTCGGTGTTGATCAGAGGCTCAGCAGTGAATTTATTTTGTACTGCTCCACCTGCTTTCTCTTCTAACTGACGGTGTTCCTATGCCCAATCACGTGCGCTGTTAACCAGTGTTCCCAGCCATGCCCTCCATTGTGAAATGTGTAACGTGTGGCACATCCTTCAACAGAATGGCCGTGCTTGGAGACGTAATAAATGTATATGCTCTCCTTACAGTTAAATGCTCTCCTTACAGTTTTGCTCTGTACCAACAGGCACCTCTGGCATATCTCATGATTCTGCGTATTATCGTCGTTACGGATTTTGGAATGGGAGGGGAGTGACGAGAGTGCAGTGAACCCTTTCCATGCAGCGACATGGACACAATGTTCAATTCCATGAAGTTTGGGGAACACCCCATCCCTCGCGATGGCGATGTCCATGGTGGCGTACTTACACCTGAGTCTGCACAAAGCGCGAAGCGGCCGTGTAATTGAAGCAGGTCGGTATTATGCGAGTGTGATAAATCCAATATTTGCACAATACCTCATGAGACTATGCATCCGCAATGATCTATACTAGCGTCATGGGGCGCGCATGTTGGTAGATCGCTCGATCGATCGATCGTGTGCGCGGTTGTCAGCGTGTCTACACTTACTGTAGCTATCACGATCATGGTGAGTGGTGGAAATGTGCATTGCATCAGTCACCATACAACGGAGCCGACAAGTTGCTGTGTGTTGTACCACTGGCATTGATCAATGCAGGGGTTCACGCAGGAATGGGGGGGGGGGGGCAACGTGTCCATCGGGTATTTGGTGACAAAAAGGCCCAGGACTGTGGGCGTAATTACGTCCTAAGGCAGTTTTATAAAATAATTCATTGGTCCATATCAGCATGATCCAAGATCCAATATCCTAAAGATCCAAGGTGTATACAGTCTAACTAAAACTAATTCCCTTCGGTTTTCCAGTTGATTTGATGTTGCTGGGTGCAACTCAAAACGAAACTTCTACTATGCAATTGTAGCTAAAGTATCTTTCCGGATACCTTCACTCATGCTATATGTATCGTAGTGCATTTTCTTTCGACTTTTACTGGGGGCAAGACACACAGAAACACACCCAGGTCGGGCATCAGGGCTCCTGTCATACCAACATACATTCCACACATGGGCCTAGGAACGTCTCAAAAAGTGGGTGGGCTAGCGTCAACAGCAGGGGCGCACCCAGGAATTTCGCGAAGTACCATTGTTGACCACTGGATAAAGAACTCGATAATTTTAATAGTTAAAGCACATCCTTCACCGCTAAGCGGGGGGGGGGGGCTTGACGCGGCAATGGCTAACAGCAACATGTGGTATCGAAAAATAACTGTCATCGCAGTATAAGTACTTTCAAATTCACACTTCTCGCTGGACTTGGAACTCTTTTCACGACTGATGGATGGCCAAAGAAGTTTCATGATTGATGCTGGAGAGGATGAGAAACAGGAAAGACGGGTGATCGCTGGTTGAACATGCTTTGATCCAGTGTGTGTGACCAGGAATGGCATGCTAACATATGGGGCAACAAAAAACACAATAAATAAAAATACATAGTCGTCCTCAGGGTCTGGCTCCAACACATGGGTGATCAGTCACCTCAATCATCTCTACAGCACACCTGATGCATCTTAGAATATGCACCACTTGAAACGAAATGCTACAACTACGTCATGTGGCACCCGGCTGAAACGGAATGTAAACGCTTATTTTGGGGGCCAACAATTCAGTGCAAAATTGCTGACAGGTGACAACACACGGCACCTAATAAAGTAGGTGCGCTAAATGATCTGGTCGATGCGCCCTAAAACCCTAATCACACAAACACACCTCATAAAGTGATAGTGTTCAGACTGAAGAGCCACAAGGGTCCATCCTGAATTAAATTTGATGATTAGTGATTCTCTTCCCACGCTTTCTGGTTGCTAAGAAATCCGGATACCCGCTCAGCTTTGATTCACCTCATCTCTTTGGTTAAATACGCTCCCAGATTGGCTACCGAACAGAGGCCCAAGTTAGGTGTTCTTCTGTGGACCCTGTGCGTTTTCTTCGTCTACGGATGTGTTTTAGGGCTCCAGCCAATTTTAGTAATGGGTCAAGCACATTTTTGCGACCCCGGCTTTTTTAAGAGTTGTGTTGCTTTGCTGTACACCGACGATATTTGTTTATGTATCGGCGCGTTTTCGCAGACCTAACGCGTTTATTTAGTGCCCGGTCTTTTTGTTACCTTTCTAGGACCATGTCGATTTTTGAGGGCCCAGCCTCTTTTTAAGGCCCCCATGTGGTTTCCGGCCCTGGTGTGCTTTGAGTCCCCATTGTGGTTTTTGTAAAGCTCCCGGAGTGTTTATTTAGTGTTGCAACGCATGTTTTAAGGCCTTGCTGCTTTTTGCCAGACTCGGTACGCTTTGAGGGGCCCGGTGCATTTTTGACCTCCAGTTGTGCTTGGGGTCCCGCTGTGTTTAGCTGTGGTTCCTCGCTCACATTTATGGGACCCCAGCACGACATTGGTGGCTCCGGTATAATTTATCGGGGTCCCGACGCGACTTTTCGGGCCCAGGCGCGTGGTTCCGGGGGACCAGACGCCAGTTTTCTGGGCTCGTAGCACTTTTTGTTGACTTCTTCTGAGTTATGCAAAGTCCGAGCCACGGCCTAATTTTTCGCGCCCCCGGCAACATTTTTTTTTGTGTCCCGCCGCGATTTCTCTAGCTCCGATACGTTTTTCGGTGCGTACACGATTTTTAAAGGCATCTGGTGGTATGCTTGGGCCGAGCGATTTTTCTGCCTTGGACATTTATTTTTCGCCATCTCTATGTTTTGGAGGGCTCCGGCTTGATACTTGTCGAGTCCCGATGCGATTTTGGGTCCACGCTGTGCGCATATGGGGCTATCGACGCATATTTTTCGGAGCCCGAAGGGAATTATTGACGCCCGACCAGAATTTATGGGACTACCGACAGGAATTTTGGGTCCCAAGCGCAATAGTTGGGGGGCTTGGCGCAAGTTCGTGGGGCGCGTTGTACTTATTTGGCCCCAGCGCGATTTTGGCGTTCCCCGGCGCAAATTTTTTAGCCCCGGTGCGAGTTTTTGGTGCCCGCTGTATATATTGAGAAGCCCTAACTTTGGGGGACCGACGCGAATTTATGCGGCCCCAGAACCATTTTTAGGGACCACGGCACGATTCTCTGGAGCCTACCCCTTCAAGAGGAAGGGGGGGGGGCATTTGCTTCTTTGGTATGCCACTGCTGCTGTTCAACGAGTTTTTTTTTCAGGCGATGGTCCCCTCCGGAGTAGAAATCCCCTTCGGATAATTTTCTTTCGGGGCCTGTTCTGAATTTTTGCGGTGCTCGGGTCGACCAGATGGAGTCCCTTTGTGATTATTTGGGGTCGACTTTTATTTTTTGCAAGCCTCCTGCGCGATATTTTAGGCCCCGGTGCTATTCTTCGGGCTCCCGGTGCATATATTTCGGTGCCCAACGCGCTTCTTTTCCGGGTCCGACAAGTTTTTTGGGTTTTTGATGCAATTTTTGTGGCCGAAGAGCAACATTCTGGGTAGGAATTGATTTTTGGGAAGCCAGCTCCGACTTGTGGGGCTCGGGCGCGACTTTTTTGGCCCCTAGTGTGATTTTCAAGGGCAGCGACGCGATGGTTTTGGGTTTAAGTGTGATTTTTGGGCACTGTCGTCATTTGTTGGGATGCCTATCACGAGTTTTAGTGGCCTCTACACGTTTTTGGTGGCCCAACACGTTTTGGTTTCTTTTGGAGCGATTGCTGGAACCCAGAGTGATTTTCCATGTTCGGACTGGTTTTTTTTATCGTTGCCCTGGATTAATTTATTGGGTGTTCCCGATGAGACTTTTGGGAGCCCGGTGCGACTTATCGAGCCCCTAGCGTGATTTTCGGGCGCACGGGCGCGACTTTTTGGTACATCCAGGATCAGCGTGATTTTCAAGGGCCCCGGTCGAACCTTTTGGGGTCCCCATTGTCATTTGCAAGAACCCCGGCACGACTTTTTTTTCGCCCCAGCGTGATTTTCTTGGGCCCAGGTGCGAACGTTTGAAGCCCCCAGCGTGATTTTCAGGGGCTCAGCCCGTCTTTTTGCGGCCCTCATCGTGATTTTCAAGGACCACGGCACAACGTTTTTGTGCTCCCATCATGATTTTCAGGGTTCCCGGTCCGACTTTTTGGGGGCCCCAGCGCGATTATCAGGGCCTCGGCCCTACCTTTTGGGACCCAGCGGGACTTTGAGGGCCCAGCCAGTCTTTTTGGGGCCGAGCGTGATTTTCGGGGGCCCGGCCCGACCTTTGGAGGCTTTAGCGTGATTTTCGGGGGCCTTCACGCGACTTTTCGTGGTCCGGGCGCGACTTTTTGTGGTCCCAGCGGTATTTTCAGGGGCCCCGGTCCCACTTTTTTTTAGCCCCCATCGTCATTCTTTAGGGTCCCAGAACGATTTTTTGGGGGGCCCCAGCGTCATTTTCAGGGCCCCTGCGTGACTTCTTGTGGGCCCCAATGTGATTTTTGGAGGCCCTGATGCGATTGTTGGGGGCACCAGCAGGATTTTTAGGGAGCCTGGCGCTAATTTTCCGAACTCTGGCGCGATTCTTGGGGCCAACAACCTATCGGGGGGACTGTCCCAATGCCCCTTCGGTACTCCAATGCGCATAACCCAATGGTTTTATAAATTAACAATGACGTCTATGGAGTACATCGCAAAAAATAGACTTTCCTATGTCCATTTAACTGCTTGCACCACAAGTATTGTTTAGAAATATACACTCTGCAATTGGCCTAAATTCATCCAATTATCTTTGGGGTTCTTAAATCTCAGCCTGTACGTACACATCACTGGACGATGAAAAGCCTTGATGTTAGTCTCGGTTGTAAATCGGTGTTTTGGTAATTTTAATCCAAATGTCTTCATTGGATGGATTATGGGATCAGAGTCTGTGCTGAGCAGAGATTGTTACATAGACCATGAGCCCATCATCTGACAGAACCATTGCTGTTGAACGACATAACTTGAATTCAATGTTTAACATGTTGTCAATGCCGCTACGCAGTTACCCAGCTAAAAATCCACTCGGGTCAGTTGCCATGTTCGTCATGTGCCTTCTCAGGTCACATGACCAGGCCGCACGATTTCAACATAAGGGTCACCATTTTTCGCTGCTACGCACGTCTCGCCACTCGCCGCTGCAGAAAGCTGACGCCCGATACGCCGGATCACAAGAGATTGACGCCGGGACGACGCCAGACATCTGCCGCAACTGCAAGACGCCGCCGACCAGCCACCTGCTACCAGCCACCAGCCGCCTGCCACCACACACACACAAAGCACCAGCCAACAATACACACATACACAAGCACCAAGCACACCGAACCACGCCTCCCTGCGCCACCGATCTCTCCTCCTCCAAGCATACAGTTACTCTCAACCTATCTCTCCTGAACTTCAACTCTATCCAAGCCCCTTCAAGCCTTCAACCGCCCTCTCAAGCTCACCTTCTGCTACATCTACTGCGCCGTCGACTTCTACGCTACTTCATACTCTTCAAGATCATCAAGACCGACTTCGGCAAATCCTCCAAATCAGCTCTACTCACCGCGCTTACTTCATATACCACTCCAGTGCTCAGTGACAGTGCCTCTTCAGACCAGTGCTCTTCTCTGCCTCTACAACTCCATCTGCACTCCAGGTCAGTCCGGCGGTGCAGCCACCCCTCCACCCGGACTCCCTCCAACACAACCACCCTCCGCTTCCCTCTAGTGCCCTCTGCACGATCTTTTCTCTTCTATCTTCGCGTGCTCCCTTCAAGCACAACTTCCGATTTCTTTGTGTTCTCTTCTTCTTTATCTGCCCCCTACTGTTACACCTGTCGGGCTTTCTTCACGCCCTTCCGAACCCTCCGCCAAACCTCTACTGTGATTGTACTCTGTGCCACACACCTGCCACTGAACACCCTTTCTTCAACGCCACGGCCAACCTGAACGCAAACAACACCGCCAAGCACATCACCACCAACATGCACTCCTCAGCACAGCCATACGGCGATTTCTTCCTCTGCCGCCGGGGGGACGGGGTGCCCATGGGCACCCTCGACCCCTGGCTGGTGGAGGAGGAGATCGCCAAGTACACAGGGGAGCCCCTGCACGCAAAACAGATCCACTCAGGGGCTCTCCTCATACAAGCCAACACAGATATAGACAGCAAAATTATCCCCACCATACATATGATCGGCGAAACACCCATCACCATCGTCCCCGCCACCAAACTCAACACATCACAAGGAACAATTCACGCCAGGGAGCTGACCGGGATAGCGGTGGAGACCCTGGTCTCCCGACTAGAGAACCAGGGGGTTACCGCCGCGTTCCGGCGGGCTCCAAAACCCGAACGACCACAAACACACATCATCATCCTCACATTCAGAACACGGACACCCCCAAAACGCCTGAAAGCCGGCTACTTACGCTACACCGTCACGCCACGCGCACCCCTCCCCCGACGCTGCAAAAAATGTCAGCGGTACGGCCACTCCGAGGGGGGGGCGGTGCACTCCACCACATACACCTGCGGAAAATGCGCAGCACAACACAGCACCACAATATGTCCAGGCGGCGAGGTCTGCTGCGCCGTCTGCGCGGGGCCGCACGAGGCCGGGAACAGCTCCTGCCCTCGGTGGATGGCGGAGAAGAAATTATCCGCCTGGTCCACCTAGAGGGCATGGAGCTGTCCCTGGCCAGGAGAGCGGTGGCCGACCCGCCGCAGAGAGCCGGGATACAGACCACCACCAACACTTAACCACACAGAGTACCCGGCTCTGACCACGCCTACCACCACGCGACAGAAACACACCACAAGCACCTACCCGCCACAACAACCCACACCAACACCCACCGACAACACACGCAGAACACGAGCGCCAACACCAGTTTACACATCGGTACAACGCCCGGCACACCAACCCACCGACCCACCGACCAACAACCTCAGCATATCCAGATACCTCTCCCTCAACAGATGATTCACCAACACACACAACCCGCACATACACAGACCAGGACACAGACACAGAGGAACATACTGACATGGAACACTACTCCACAGACACAGAGCAAACACTTCCCCCACAACAGAGACCACCTCCTGCCCACCAACCACCAAAACAACCGAAAAGCACCAAAAGACCAAAATAATCTAAAAGACCACTCACACGCGCCAACACACAAAAACCATGAACACAATCATACAATGGAACACACACGGCCTCATCAGACACTGGAATGAATTCAAACATTACGCACTGCAAACACACCACACAGCACTATGCCTACAGGAAACACACTTTAAATCTCATGACCCATATCAATTTAACATTCCTCACTACACACTATACAGACAAGACACACACAACATACACAGATCAGGCGGAGTATGCACATACATTAGAAATACAACACCGCACCGCCTGATACAATTCAACACCACAGCAGACATACTCCTCACTGAAATCCACGTACACAACACAGCCTACACCCTAATTAACGTATATGACCCCCCCCCCCCTCGCGGAACACAGAAACCCTCTCGGAATTAAATAAGGCACTTGAACAAATTCACACCCTTGTCATACTCACAGGGGACTTTAACTCACACCACCCACTATGGGACACCCGCACAACACGACCCGATCACAGAGCACTCACACTCATCACACTGGCTACACAACATAACCTCACAATACTCAACACCGGCTCACCAACATACCTCGTACCAATTAGTTCACACCTCCCTACCACCCCGGACATAACACTCGCTTCCTCTCGCATAGTCCTCACCCTACCCTGGACAGCCGACTCCGATCCACACTTTAGTGACCACGCCCCCATCACCATTACCTTCCACCAAATCCCGCCCACCGGCCCACCCAACCCTCCGACAGGCCGGTGGAACCTTAAAAACGCATCCTGGACCCCATTCTCAAAATCCTTAGCAGCACAGACATACTATAACCCACAATACCCAGCAGAACAATACGCAGACATGCTACTCACCACCGCACTCCAGCACATACCACAAACAAAACTACGACACCAACACAAACCTCGCGCGGCTCCCTGGTGGAACGAAGAGTGCCACCGGGCGATCCGCGCGAGGAACCACGCACGACACAGATACGAACGACACCGCACACCGGAAACACTCACAGCATACAAACAAAACAGAGCACTATGTAAACGCACTATCAGACAAGCCAAAAAGATCTCCTGGAATAAATTTTGCAATCAATTTAATAGATTCACACCTCTCGGCAAAATTTGGACATTCCTCAAAACATTTCAACACCGACAAAGACCCCCCACGTAAAGCCATCACACTTATACACAACAACATCACCGTCACAGACCCACAAACAATAGCAAACATTTTCGCAGACAACTATCACATTAGGTCATGCACACTCCCACGACACCCCCCACCCCCAACCAGATACACACGTCCACATCTTTACAACACTAGGTTCACACTCACATAATTACAAATAGCAATCGCACAAACCGGAAACACAAGCGTAGGACCAGACAACATACACTACTCATTCTTCAAACATCTACCACTACAAGCATTACACGCATTACTCGACACCTACAACACCGCATGGACAACACATACATATCCACAATCTTGGTTACACGCTCTTCTCATTCCTATCCCTAAACCAAACACTGACTCAACTCTATGCGACTCTTACCGTCCTATCGCACTAACCAGCTGTTTTCACAAACTCTTCGAACGCCTAGTCAAAAAACGCCTTCTTTATATTCTTCAAACACAAAAACTAATCTCTCCTATACAATCAAGCTTTCTTCCTAACCGTTCATGTCTTGACAACCTCACCTATCTTACCACCCACATCCAGGAAGCGGTGGCCAAGAAACGTTCCACCGTCGCCGTCTTCCTGGATCTCAAACAAGCCTATGACACTATCAACATCACAGCACTCCTAGAACACTTACACAACATAGACATACAGGGCAGACTCATACACTACCTCCATTTCTATCTATTAAACCGCTCCTTCCAAGTCAAAATCGGACAGCACACTTCAGAAACTAAATTCCCTACAACCGGTCTAATGCAAGGCGCGGTTCTCAGTCCCCTTCTCTTTATTCTAGGCTTAAATTCAGTCCTCACCGACAACTTTTCGGCCAAAATTGCAATATATGCAGACGACATTGTACTTTGGACATCGCAAGCAACACCAAATGACGCACTAGCTATACTACAAAACTCACTAACAGAATTACACAACAAACTCGCAGTACTAAATCTACACATCGCACCACACAAATCAAAATGCATGATTTTCGGCTACCACAAACACACAGATGCACAACCACTAAAAATAGACCAAACACCTGTACCTTTCGTTACCAAAGCAAAATTTGTAGGTATCACACTAGACCCGCGTCTTACCTTCCGGCCACACATTCTGGACATTCAAAAACGCGCATCCAAAATAATTAACATACTACGAGCACTATCTGGCACAAACTGGGGATCCGATCGAAACACGCTTATAACCCTCTACAAATCACTCATTCGGCCAATTTTGGAATACGGATCCCCACTCTTCGAAAACGCTGCTAAATCAAACCTCAAAATTCTAGACAGACTACAACACCAATGCTTAAAAATAGCCACAGGAGCCTATATCACCTCACCATACCTCGCACTACACATATATAACCACATACCAGAATTACAGCACAGACGCACACAAGCACTATTAAGATACCACTACAAAACGCAACTCATTCCACAACACCCATGTACACAGGCCCTAAAACTTCGCACCAGACGTGTACACCAACTCATGACAACAATACCACTCAAAACTACAATAGGCTGCCGCATCCACCAACACGCAAACAGACTACACATTACACTACCCACAGCCAAACCATTGCCACCACCCACAGCCTGGTGGAAACACGAAACACCCACAACACACTTCCTCATATACCATCCAAAACACACATACACTGACGCAGAAATACACCAACTCTTCTTCCAATTCACAGCACAACACGCAAATTACAACATCATCTACACAGACGGTTCAAAATCACATACACAGCAGACGGGCACAGCGGCGATGCTGTACCCCAATGCAGCACCGCCGCGGGTTATCCTTCGTGCCCGTCTGCACGACACAGCATCAACCTACACACAAGGGCGTCGCCACCGGGGGGGGGGGGGCAGCGGGGGTAATCGCCCCTCCCCCGCCGTGAAACTTGGGGGGGCGCTGCCCCCCCACCATGAAATTTGAGGAGGCCCCTATTCGCAAATGCACAGCAAAAAAGGTGAGCAAGGAGGCCGACGGGACAGAAGATCATGCTGTCAATGAGGCCTCAAGACTGACGAGGCCCCCAGGAAATATAATCAGGTCTCTATAAGAGACGTAGAACAGAGATTGGGAGGAGGCCCCCAGGACGAAAAGGAGGCCCCATGACGAAAAGGAGGCCCCCCATGACGAAAGGGAGGCCCCAAGACGTAGAACAGAGATTTAGAGGAGGCCCCAGGACGAAAAGGAGGCCCCAGGACGAAAAGGAGGCCCCCATGACGAAAGGGAGGCCCCAAGACGTAGAACAGAGATTGGGATGAGGCCCCCAGGACGAAAAGGAGGCCCCCCAGGACGAAAAGGAGGCCATCAGGACGAAAAGGAGGCCCCAGGACGAAAAGGAGGCACCAGGACGAAAAGGAGGCCCCGAGACGTAGAGCAGGGATCTGGAGGAGGCCCCCAGGACGAAAAAGGGGCCCCAGGACGAAA
The DNA here is from genome assembly GCA_034440615.1 of Ashinkailepas kermadecensis. Lineage (NCBI taxonomy): Eukaryota > Metazoa > Arthropoda > Thecostraca > Neolepadidae > Ashinkailepas > Ashinkailepas kermadecensis. Next base: position 31,167 of record JAOTOM010002346.1, read on the forward strand.
AGGAGGCCCCCAGGACGAAAAGGAGGCCCCTAAGACGAAAAGGAGGCCCCAAGATGTAGAACAGAGATTGGGAGGAGGCCCCCATGACGAAAAGGGGCCCCAGGACGAAAAGGAGGCCCCAGGACGAAAAGGAGGCCCCCAGAACGAAAAGGATGCACCCAAGGACGAAAAGGAGGCCCTCAAGACGTAGAACAGAGATTGGGAGGAGGTCCCCAGGACTAAAAGGAGGCCCCAGGACGAAAAGGAGGCCCCCATAACGAAAAGGATGCAGCCAAGGACGAAAAGGAGGCCCCCAGGACGAAAAGGATGCACCCAAGGACGAAAAGGAGGCCCCTAAGACGTAGAACAGAGATTGGGAGGTGGCCCCCAGGACGAAAAGGAGGCCCCCAAGACGCAAAGGAAGCCCCCAAGACGTAGAACATAGATTGGGAGGAGGCCCCCAGGACTAAAAGGAGGCCTCAGGACGAAAAGGAGGCCCCCAGAACGAAAAGGATGCACCCAAGGACGAAAAGGAGGCCCCTAAGACGTAGAACAGAGATTGGGAGGTAGCCCCCCAGGACGAAAAGGAGGCCCCAGCACAAAAAGGAGGCCCTCAGGACAGAAAGGATGCCACCGAGACGGGTAAGAAGCCACCCAGTTAGATGAAAAGGCTTCCGATGGGTGGCAGGATATTCTTAATTTGGAAAACGAGGCCCCAAGACGGAAGAGGGTGCCCCTGCAATATAAAATTAAGACATGATAAGGGAGATTTATCCGGACGCAATAGGGGCCCCAAGACGGGTAAGGAGATCTCTGCAGGAATGAGAGAAGGCCACCGAGACCAGCCAGATGAGGCCCATATTTTCGAAGAGGAGGACCCTAGAAGAGAAGATCTAGGACTAGGACGCAAAAGCACCCTGCTAAGAGGATAATGAGGCTACAAACACAGAAAAGGAGGCCCCCATGACGTGAGAGGAGGCCCCTAATTTGAAAAAGGAGTCACCTAGGAGAGGGTAGGAGTCCCCAGAAATCAAGAGAGTGTCAAAAATGACACGGAGGCAACCAGGATTGCAAAGGAGGCCCCAACACCGGAAAGGAGGCCCCAGAATATGAGAGGAGGCCGTAAGACGGAAAAGGAAGCCAGTGGATATGAGATGAGGTTTCGGAGACGCAAAAGCAGGCCCAAAACGGGTGAGGTTCCGCCGAGATAGAAAAGGATGATCCAGAGACGTGGCAGGAGACACCTAATTCGGAAGAGAATGACACAAGATTGGAAATGAGACCCCATGATGAACGAGGAGGCCCCTAAAATAGGAGAGCAAGGCCATTGGATAAGGGAGATGGCTCCCAGGCGGAAAAGAATGCTCGAAGACGGCTAAGAAGGTCCCCGGGAAATAACAAGGCCACTAAGATAGAAAAGGTTCCCAGTAATTTGGCAGAGGAGGCAACTGGGAGTGAAGAGGAGTCACCAGGAGATAAGGGACCACCCCTAAGATGGGTAAAGATCGAATCCACACGCAGAGCAGGAGGCCCCAAGACGTGAGAGGAGGCCCCTAATTTGAAAAAGAAGGCCTTTAGAAGAGAAATGAGGCACCTGCCGGTCTCGAAAGGAGTTCCTCAAGAAGGAGTAGGTCTCCAGGACCAAATGAGGCCCCGAAGACCGGAAAGAGTTCTCAGGAAATGAGAGGAGGCCCTTAAGATGGGAGTGGTAGCAGGTATGGAAGGAGGTGAAGTTTCAAAAATTGAAGATACCTCAAGACAGGTAAGGCTTTGCCAGGATAAAGGAGGAGGCTCACGAGGCGTGGCAGGAGGCCCCTAATTTGGCAGAGAATGCCCCTCGAAGATGAGAGGAAGCTCCATGCCATGTTAAAGGGGCCCCAGAATGCAAGAGGAGGCCATCCAAGACAGGAGAGGAGGACCATTGAATATGCAGGAAGGTAGGACACACAAGGAAACGTCGAAAACCGGTAAAAAGGCTCTAGGAAATGAGACGAGACCCTTAAGACGCGACAGGAGGCCTATAATTTGCAAGAAGAAACCCCTACGAAATAGTAGGAGTCGTGTCTAGGTACTTTAAAATCACGTTATGGGCCCCAAAAGATGCGGCCGGGACCCCCGAAAATTACGCTGAGCCTGGGATACCAAAAATGCACGCCCGGACCACGAAAATCATGCCAGGGGCACGACAGGTCGTACCGTTCCCCAACAGTCTCATTGGGACCAAAACAAATGACGCCGGACCAACGAAAAACAATCTGGACATGGATAATGACTCTGGGGGCCCAACAATGACGCCAAAAGCCCCCAAAACGCATTGGACCCCAAAAAGTTTCGAGGCCGCTATAGCTCGCGCTAGGGATCCAAGAAAATAACGTCGGGGCCCAAAAGATCACATTGGACTCAAAAAAGTCGCGTCGCAGCCATGGAAAATCACACTGGAGGCCCAGAAGGTCGCGCCGGGGCCCCAAAAGATGCAGCTGCCCCAAAAATCAATCCTTAACCGGAATGTCACTCTGGGACAAAAAAAATCATTCAGTGGCCGCAGTGCTATATCAAAGGGACAAATTCCCCCTCCATGCTGAGAAGGATAAGCTCCCAAGAATCGTGCCGGGGCCTCAAAAATCGCGCTGGGGCCACCAAAATTCGCGTCGGTCCACCAGAATTCGCGTATGGATTGCCAAATAAATACGGCGAGCCCCGGAAAACTCGCTCCGAGGCCCGAAAAATTGCAACAGGAACCGCCAAAATCACGTTGGGGCCACAGTTAAATACAACACGTCCCACAAACTCGAACCGGGGCCCCCAAATATCGCGCTCTTGACCGAAAATTCCCATCGGTAGTCCCGTCGAGGCTCTAAAAAATTGCCGTCTAGGGCCACACGTAAGCACAGTGTGACCACAAACGCCGGATCGGTATCCGAAAAAAATCAAGCTGGAGCCCTCCAAAATAAGGAGGGATTCCAACAACTAAATGCCCAGGTAAAAATAAATGGCTCTGGAGCACCGAACATATTATAAGATGCCTTCACAAATTGCGTACGGCACCGAAAACCAAACCGGATCTCGAACAATCGAGGTGGGATACAAAGGCATGGCGCCAAGGGCTCGATAAATCAGGCCGGGATTCGGACTTTAAAAAAAAATCAGAAAAGATTCACAAAAATCGTACTGAGCCCAGAAAACTGGGATTGGGTCTCCGGAACCACGTGCCTGGGCGCGATAAGCCGCTCTGGGACCTAGAAACATCGTACCGAAGCCCCAAAATTGTACTGGGGCCCCACAAGTGTGCGTCAGAAGCCCAAAATAAACACATCGGGACCCTAAGAGAACAACGGGGGCCGAAAATACAACTGGCCCTCCAAAGCGCAGTCTCACAAAAAGCGACAGGGCCTTAACACATGCGTTGCAGCCATTAATATACATACCGGGAGGTCTAAAAAATACACCGGAAGCTCTCAAGGCACACAGGGGTCATGATAACGCACAAGAGCCTGAAAAAGTGGCTGGTGCCGCAAAAGGCAACATGGTTCCAAAACAAACAAAAAGACCGGGCGCTAAATAAACACATCGGGATCTTCGAAAACGCCCTGACACGTCAAAAAAATTTATTGGTGCACAAAAATGCAACAAACCCTAAAACGAGCAGGGGTTTCGAAAATGTTTTAGGCCCCTAACAAAAATGGATTGGAGCCATAATACACAATTATAGACCAAGAAAGACGCAACGGGTCAAAAAAAAGAATGCTGAGGCAGGGCCTCGGTTCGGTAGCCAATCTGTGAGGATAGCAGCAAATATATGAAGTGCATCAAAGCTCAGCGGAAACCGCATTTCATGACTACCAGAAAATGTGGGAAGTAGGAAACTAATGATAGAATTTAATCAATGGACTTTTCGCAGCGAACGCCCGTACGAAGCATTCCAACACGTCAAATATGGCACAAGTCTATCATGTGGCAGCAATTAGCAAAACGTAGAAGGCCTAGCAGAAACCGTAGCATTGCACGAAGTGTGGCGAATGCACCGAATGCGAAAGATGGGTGTGCACGTGCACTGACGTTGCCGTCGTGGCGACCGGATGCTATGAACTGGAATACCTGAAATTGTGAAATTTGTATTTTAAAGTGGTGGGCAATACATTTTAAATTGATGTTATGGGCTTAATACATCTTCGAAACCCTGCTCGTTTTAGGGCTTTGTTGCTTTTTTGTGCACCGAGTATTTCTACGTGTCAGGGCGTTTTCGAAGGTCCCGAGTGTTTATTTAGCTCCCAGTCGTTTTGTACGTTTTGGAACCATGTTGACTTTTGTGGCCCCAGCCTCTTTTCCAGGCCCTTGTGCGTTCTCATGGCCCCTGTGCGCCTTGCGAGCTTGCAGTGTATTTTTTAGAGCTCCCGGTATGTTTATTTAGGGCTGCAACGCATGTTTTAAGGCTCTATCGCCTTTTGGGAGACTCGGTGCGCTTTGGAGGATTAGTTATATTTTCGGGCACCGTTGTACTCTTAGGGTCCCGCTGTGTATATTTGGGGCTTCTGACGCACATTTGTGGGGCCCCAGTACGATTTTGGGGCTTCGGTGCGATTTTTCTGGGTCCCAGCGCGACTTATCACGCCCAGGCGCGTGGTTCCGGAGACCTAACGCCAGCTTTCTGGTCTCAACGCGATTTTTGTGGATCTTTTCTGTTTTTTTTAAAGTCCGAATCCCGACCTGATTTTTCGAGCCTCTGGCGCCATGTTTTTGTATCCCACCTCAATTTTTCGAGATCCGGCATGCTTTTCGGTGCCATACGCAATTTTTGAAAGCATCTGGACAAAAATGTTCGTTGCTCCAGAGCCATTTTCCTGGCCCGGACATTTATTTGTTGGAATCCCTCCCTTTTTGGACGGCTCCAGCTTGATTTTTTGGGATCCGGTTTTTGTGGTATAGGTGTAATTTCAGCAGTGTGAGGAGGGGAGGCAGGACCTGGATGAGGTCCTTAACAACGCCATGTCCTGGAAGCGGGCCCACAGTGAGGACCCCCTGACCATCAAGATGTTCCCCATGGAGCATAGGGAGGCCTGGGTGGACATGTTCGTTAAATACAACACTGCCCTCCCCAGCTTTGCTGCAGTGGAGAGGCTGTTCAGCGTCGCCGGGGACATCTTGAGGCCCGAAAGGGCCTCCCTGACGACCGTAACTGTGATGCCAATTATAAGTTGTATTTTCAATAAAAATGACTTTTTTATAGCCTAAAACTGTTTTTTGGGGGCTAAATAGGTAGAAACTTTGGTACTGCACACAGTTTTTGTATAGGCATACTTAATTAATAGCGGCGTGCGGCGCAGCGGCGCAGCGGCGCGGGGCGCAACTGCAGGGGCCAAAAATAGCGGCGCAGCGGCGCGGGCGCAGGTGGGCATCGCCGCCGGCGCAGGGGCGCGGGCGCAAGTACCAAAATTCAGCGGCGCGCCCACCTTTGCCTACTAGTAAGGGTATGCATGGGATTGAATGAAGTAGCCGTCGTGAGCGATGTAAAAAGGATCTCGATACATGTCTCGTGACGTTTCTAAACTCAAGTAGCAGAACAAATGTTGTCGATATTGAATTGGGCCCCTCGTCACCAACGTGAAACGAAAACCTTGCAGATGCACACTTGCTGCCTGCAGTATCACAGACGCACACTTGCTACGTGTACTATCGATCTTGAAGTCGTACTAAGGATGTGAGACTGCACAGCTGTCTAGGAAAATAAGCCGGTGCACATGGGCAGGGGAAAAGCAATGCTAAGAACAAAACCTGACCAGATGCGAGCAAGCGTGGTTTCTGCGAGAGGCAAAGCCGCAATAACAGCAGATAAGTACAGTACAATACATGAAATGTGCACCACTCTCTTCCTGGCTGTCTAATTAGCTGATATCACGGAATTAAGATGGTTTTAATATAGCGAGTAACAGGTGCACAGCATGTGTAATATTTTGCTGCTTCTGTACTGTTTTGTGGGTATCTGTAGCTATTCTAAGAAACATCCATTTCTGATGTGTCTTCGTTTTATATGTCTTATATGTCTCACACGGTAAAATTCGTATACGTCGCCACTCCCCAAATAAATTCGTGGGTGCGAAATAGGCAAAGTAGTCATTATAGTACAAGTCACTGATAGTATAAAAGAAGGTACGCTATCACACATATAGCCAAAAATACATTGGAAAAAGAATTATTTCACATTTTTGGCGTCGGGTGATGGGTCGTACACCATGTTGTAGCCCCGGGAAAAGATGGTGATGTGCAAAAAAAGTAATTTTTGAAACTCAACATTTTAAAGTCCGAGGCGCGGCGGCCCTGCCAGCGCCGGGGACTCCTGGCAGAGGCGGATTCAAGATTTGTCATGAGAACGCTTGTCTGAAGGGGTGCCGCTTCTTCGCAGGGCGCCTGCGAAAGGGGGGGAAAAAACACCCCCCCGGGGGTACTATATCCCCCCCTTTTTTTCCCCCCTTGGGGGGGGGGGGAAAGGGGGGGGGGGCCGAAGGGGGGGGTGCCCTATGGAAAATAGCCCCCCCTCCGGCGAAAAAAACCCCCCCCCCGGGGGGGGCCGGGGGCAACCACACAAAATTTTTCCCCCAAGGGGGCCCCCCCTCCAGGAGAAAACCCCCCCCTTCGGTGTGGGCCCCCCCCCCCCCCCCAAAACATACACAGGGAGGCCCCCCCCAAAAGGAAAACCCCCCCCCCCAAACAAACCCCCCCCACCCCCCCCCATTTTTTTTTTTAGCAACAAAACAACCCAAACCCAAACCACACCCCCCACTCCTTCCCCTCCCCCCCCGTGGGTGTTTGTTTTTCCTTCGGGGGGGGGTGGAGGGAAAAAAAAAAAAGAAAAAAAAAAATTTTATAGGGGAAAAAAATTCTTTTTTAAAAAAAAATATAAATATAAAAAAAAAAAAATTAACAAAAAAAAAAAAAAACCCCTTTTTATTTAAAACTCGGCCTCACCCCTCCCCTGGGACGACCCCCCCCCCCCCACAAAAAACCACAAACCCCCCCCCACCCCCCCGCCCCGACCTAAAGTAAAAAAAAAAATAGTTTTTGGGGGAATATAAGACATTTTAAACCAACCAAAAACAACAAAAAACCCCCAACCCCACAAACCCCCAATATGGTCCAATTTTTTTTAAAAAAGAAAGGATCTGTCGCGAACAACCCCCAAAAGGCAAAAAAAAAAAAAATTTAAAATTTTTTTAACCAAAACCTAACCCACCGCACCAGAAAACAAAAAAAAAAAACCCAAACCCAAGGACAAAACCAACAATTTGGGGTAAAAAAAATTAAAATAAAAGAATAAATAAAAACAAAAATTTTGTTTTTAGGAAAATTTTGGATTTAAAAAAAAATATTTTAAAAAAAAAAATATTTTATAAAACTTGAAGGGTCGTACTAGAAACTGGATAGAATCCGTGACGTCAATGCTGACCTCACCTCGTGTGTGACGTTCAGCAGAAATGCTGGCAGGAGAGAGGGCAGGCTCACGAACAGGATGTGTTGGGAAGAACAGTTACGTTTATGCCGCAGCTCAGACAACAAAAACCGCTTTCTTGTTGATATGATATACAGGTTCAATTATTATTAAGGAAGTGGGTAGGTAGGTAGGTATGTTTCCGCCTGTTTATTAGTAGAAAGAAGGCTACCTAATCTTGGAATATTCACAAATACACCCACCAATGTTGATGCACCATAAGTATGGTGTAACTTTGTTGTTTATGCACCATACATGTGGTATGAATGCTTGAACAGGACAAATGCTTGCATTTTTGTTGAATGGATTGTATTGGATTTACATCTCATTTTAGATAACTCCACATGCTTGGTGTGTGCTTAGCATGCTGGTTCCATATGCACCATTTGCATATTGAAATGTGTGATTTTGATGTTAAATTGATACATTTATTTTATTACTGGTCTGGTAAGAAATTAACATTACTGGTTTAGTTAAAACATTACTGGTCTGTGTAAGAAATTGCTTTTGTGTTCAAGACATTGCTTGCCCTGGATAAGAAAGTGCACTGAAGTACATATGCTTGATTGCATCACATCTACTGATGTTTTATTAGATGTGTAGAATATGCTTTAAGATCTTGCTAATATTCTTCATTCTTGGAAATTATTATTCAGAACTTATCATATGTAAACTACATATTCAATAAATATTCCTTTCATGATTAGCCAGACTGCAGTGTGGCACTTTCAACAAGATCTTGTTCGGGCAGGGTGGGAGGCCAGAGGTGTGGCTGGTACAGCAATTGGTGCAGCAACAGGTTCCTGGTGTGGACATTGGACAGTCCTGAACCCTGACAGCAATGTCGATATAGCCTATGTCTGCAATCTGTATAATTATTTGAACTTTAAACAACATTGAATACAATTTGTCACATATGTTTGGTTCAATTAAGGATATCAATAGTGGCCAGCCGACGTCAGACTGATGTCCGACATTTCACTCCCCAGCCGATAGCGGGCCCCTAGCGCCCCGACATCAGCCTGACGTCGGCTACATGTCGGCTGGGTGTCGGTTGCATGTCAGCATTGGCGGACATTCCACTCCCTAGCTGACCGAGGACCGCTGTCAGCATGTTCACTGGGAGGTTATTGGATGTGGTCAGGTATACTCCCGAGTACGACATTTCCGACAAAGGAAACCTTGATGCTGTCTTACCCAGATTGATGAATGTGTGTTTCAATGCTGGATGAAAGGGGCTGAGTGGTGTCTTTGCATGGTACCATCAAAACTACATATAGAAGACCATGACACCATGGCTGGAGATCTTGGGTCGGTTGTAGGGGTCGGAACCCCTGGTTTCGTACCTTGGTAATGTTGGCTCTTGCATAGTTACCAGCTTATTGTAGCCTAAGAATTTGTTCCTTTGATTTATCTGGGCTCAAAAATATCACAACCATATGCATCCAAACTTGAACTGGAAAATACCTACATCTCCCCATTATCAAGCACCATGACGTTGATGGCTCAAAGCAACATGGCGCGTGCTGTATGAACGTGTTCACCACAATTGCTGCTAATGCTAGTAACGTCACACAGATCCTGCAGATTTCATCTGAATTTTTGTTCTCGCAGGATCTGGATGTTTTTCCAGTTCCTGTGAGGTTTGAATGGTGAATTGGCAGATCTGATCCAAAAGTTTGATGTGACACAGACAATTTTTGACAGTATCCGAGCTCCAAATGCACCCTTCGTCAACCACTTTGTGAGACTCATTTTGGCGTTACAGGGTAGCACAGGATTTGAGATGGTGAAGTTCTCAAGTTTACCGATGGTTCCTGTTTGTTCAATGATCCAACTGTTCTTTCACAAAGATTTTAGTTGAAAAATGCACAGTCGGTACCTTCAATTAAGTTATGTATGTAGTGCTTCAACTACATGGAATTCGTTGCTATAATACATTTACAAAATATTGTTGCTGATTTGTCCTTCCTCTCATATCTACCAATGTGTCTGTTTTTAGACATTATGTCTTGTTCTTGTTAAGTGTGTTTCATTATCAGGTACCCACTCGTGCACATATCCGCATAAATATCCGAGATCAACTAGATGGTTTTGTCAAAGAATGTATCTTGTCTATCACTGTCACTTTGAATTCAGTAGCTAATGTCTTCTGGTGGATCCACAAGTATATCTTCCCCCAATAAATGATTAAGGACATGATGAGGCGATATTGATGATGCGGACAATTTGACAGCAATGCATGGAGTTTGATTTCGTTTGCTATATGCGTGTCCGACCACGTGTGCGACACTGTTGCCAGGTGTTCACCTCGGAGCGCAAACTGTACACCCGAGATACGCTGGCATTGCATCGTCGGAAGGGCGACCCGGACGACTTCCATCGCGGTCACCCGCTCTGCGAGTTCTGCGAGAAACGGTACTTCTATCCGGCGCCGGTAGATGGCGATAGCGGCACGTGGGTCAGTGGGATCTTGTTTGGATTGTGAGGTGTTTAGATCTATGCTTGTCAGATACTGGATATTTTTACCCACACAGGAAGGAGAACGTCTGTTATGGATGCTTTCAGTATTCTAATTTCCTTTCAGCGACACTTGGCAAATTTCAAAAAGCTGTGTGGTACCTTCAGTGTTCTTTTTATTCGTTGCTTGACTGAAACCAGTTTTTTTCTTTTAGTATCCCCTTTATTTCATCAGTCGTCCAGTTACGCATTTACACCGTTCTTCATCAGAACTGTTGGCCATAGCCCACACAAGGCAGTTATATAAATTTATGGACGTTTAGTTTTATTAACTGAAAGTGACATGACAATGTTGAAAACATGCACACGGTGGTCACTGGGCAGGCATTTTTGTGCTAAGTAAGCTCCGACGTTCTTTTTCTTGGTAATGCAACCGGATCATTCTGTGAAGGTGCCATTCACTGGCATATTTTCTTGTACACCAGTCACTCAGTGGGCCTTGTTCGCCATAGTGCTGCTGTTGTGCTATGGTGAGTCTGGGGACGGGAGCATGGCACGGCTTGACTTGGCCACACGGGCCTCCTGAGACGCGGCCGCAACACTGTGCTGTCGCCTCCCAGGAGTGAGGGCACGACTGGTCTAGGGGTAAGATGCTCGTCTCACAATCGAAAGATTGTGGGTTCGAGTCTCACCTGTCACTACTCTTCGCCCGCGACCAATCGGCGTGAAAGATTGGCGACGCTATATGGCTCAACGGTCGACGTGTCGTAAAACCAATAACCAACCAATAACCAACCAACCAACCTCCCAGGAGTTGACCTGCTGCCACAGTGTTAAAGTAATGATTTGTCGTTAGGTGTGAGATATCGAAACGAGTAGGGGAGGATGTCGAAATCGCCATGGAAATAATGCTGCTTAAAATACTTTGCTCCTTGAAACCCAGTTTTGAGACAATTGCATGCATATAACTACCCATTTTCCATGGTTTGAGAGGTAACTAATTTGGGGATATCGACATCAACGATTACGATACAAACATCTATACTATAAACGTTTATTGCATACCATAGTACTTCATAGGTAATCCCTTCACCTGGAATTTCACTAGGAATTGTTCATCATCACAATCCCGGATCCGTTATGGTGAGCATAAGCATGATACGTATCAACGGGATACTATTAGAAACGAGGCATGACAACCTCACAGGCACGCACCGAAAGGCACGATGTCGATACTTATTTGGGAGGGATGTCGATTGAGCGTTCAGTAAGTGGTATATACCGCCCTATTTCACGAATAATTTATCACTGTGTTGCCATCGTGACCTCGCTGTGCACTCGCTGGTGCAGCCAAGTACTCGTGTGCGACTGGGTCGTACGGTTGACATGTGCGCACAGTGTTAACATACTGATACCTCGTTAGGTGTGAGAGGTCGAAACGAGTACAGTAGGATGTCGAAATCGCCATGCAACTAATGTTATGAAAATATGTTAGGTCCTGCATACCCAGTTTAGAGACAATTGTGTACATATCACTGTTCCTGCTTTGCGTGTTTGGGAGGTACCTAAGTTGGGGACACCGCTATGAACGATACAAACACCTATGCTATAAACTGGCATTGTATAACATAGCACATGGTCGCTACATGACCAATGAAGTCGATGCGCCCTAAAGCCCAAATAACTAACTAACATAACATAGCACCTCATATGAAATGCCTTGACCTAGAATTGCGATACGGGATGTTCGTTATCTCGATACCGGGTCTGTTATGGTGAGCATAAGCATGATGCTTGTAAACGGGATGCAGTTAGAAACGATAAATGAACCGTGTGCGCACCTCCTACACGTGCTCCTCGGTTGCTGATGCGAATCTTTGCACTTGCTCGACCGTTTTGCAGTGTTAAAATAATGTTTTTTCGTTAGGTGTGAGATGTCGATACTAGTACAGTAGGATGTAGAAACCTGCCATGGAAGCGTGTCAATTAAAATATCGTTTGCCCTTCAAGTTCCATTTGAGCCAACAGTGTACACATCAGTGCACGTTTTTTAGTCTAATTTTGGAGATACCTAATATATGGATACCTATGTTGGCGATAACGATTGCAATGCCATGTTATCAACAGATCGCATTGTTTAACACACCACGTCATAGATAATCTCTGTGTTTGGAATTGTGTCACGAGATGCTTGTGTAATCAATCCTTAATGGTGAGCACAAGTATGCTATTTATACGCGAAATACTCTTAGGAACGTGTCAAGGAGACCTCATAGGCACACATCAACAAGCACGATGCCGATACGTCCTTGGAAAAGATGTCCATTCAGTGCTCAGAAAGTGGTATATTCCACCCTATTTCACGAATAATTTATACTGCCGTTTTGTCAGTGACGTGTAATCACTGAGTGCTTGCCTTGACCGGCGTGTGCGAGTTCCGGCAGACCGTTTCACCGGGGTGTGCGGGTTCTGGCAGGCCCTTTGACCCGGTGTGCGGGTTCCCGCAGACCGTTTGACCTGGCATGCAGGGTCTGACAGACCATTTGGCCAGGATGTGCAGGTTCTGACAGACCATTCGATCGGGGCGTGCGAGATCTGGCAGACCGTTTGAGTGGGGTGTGCGGACTCGGGCAGACGTGTTTTGACCGGGTGTTCGGCTTCCAGCATGTACATGGACAACGACGAGCTGTTCATGCATCTGCGCCGCAAACATTTCTATTGTCACCTGTGTGAAACGACCGGCAAGCAGCTCTTCTACGAGTGAGCGACCCTGTTTACCCGACCCGGCCTGATCCGATGACCCAACCCGGCCTGATCCGATGACCCGACCCGGCCTGATCCGATGACCCGACCCGGCCTGATCCGATGACCCGATTTAACGTAGACTCGCCTTTTTTGTCAGCCGAGCCCCGGCAGACCGCCACAAGTGATTCGTTTGCAAGTGTCGTGAATGGAGTTGGGCTGACTGTACCAAGCCACTCATGGGGAGACTTGGTTTTGCCTGGTGGACACTTTTCTTTGTATTACAATATCTGTCCTGGTTTGCTGTTCCTTCACAAGATGTTAGGGAATCGAACTGGGTGGCCTGATCTGGAAACTGTTTGTTCAGGTCTTGACATATTGAGATGTGACGTGTTTTGTGTCCAGTCAAGCTAGACATACCTGCACGTAGTCTGCTCTTTCCTTTGTGTTGGTCGTGGTGATCGTTGAAGAGTGACCGAGTTATGCGTTCTCAAGGTTTCGCGCCGGGTGAGAGCAGTTCAACAAAATGGTGCTTCTAGCTTGGTTGTTAGAGTCACCTTTAATGCGATGCAAAGGATGGGTTCCCCGTGTCTTACATATCGGTTTGCAATCGCCCGGTCGGAAGTTCAGGAGGGCTGCTTAGTAGGCAGAGCAACACCAAAGCAGTGCCTGTCGGTGTGCCGATGGTGTGTGTCCACCAAGAGCAGTCTCGGGAGGCGAGAGGACCCGAACTCGCGATTCCGACATCGCCCTCTCCTGAGACCGGGGACAGCATTTGACATCTCAGTCACACACACACACACACACCATATCCCATATGAGTGTTCACTTCTGGCAAGAACAAAGAGAGTGCCGGGTTTTTGTTTGCATTGCATTGTCATGGAATACCTATTGACGATCTTTGTCAATCTACGCTAACCTCTTTTCCTAGTAGGTGTATACTATATATATGTATATTGTATATATATATATATATATATATATATATATATATATATATATATATATATATATATATATATATATATTCAAGTGTGGTTTACTAGCGACTATCGGCACTAGTATGTGGCATGCTACTCTGTGATAAGCCTCCAATGTCATCCCCAAACGCTGACACCCCTGCTCTAACCCCATCACCACACGCGCTCCGTTCACGGAGACCCCTGGGCCTGGAGCCTGTACTGACGACATGCACACACCGTCACACTGTGGGCTTGTCAGGCTGCACATGATGATGGTGTTGCAGATTCTTCTATCACTTTGTCTGTTCGATCCAAAATAGCCCCTTCACGTGACCTGTATTGATCAGACCTCGCCACTGGATCTATTGCGATTCATCTGGAATCCAAACTCATACAAGGCCACTAGTCGAGACCAACTTAACCTTGCACTGCTGCTGTCACACTTCAACTAGCCAGTACCTCACCCATCACCGCTCGAGGTTAGCTCAACGACCAACGCCCAAAATCGACTACTCCAGAACAAAACCGTATTCGTCCCATTCGCGCCACATACGATTCTGACGTTCCACAGCGCCACCTATTGTTGTCCGGCACAACCACTACCTGGCCTGTCGTCGCTAGGCCATAATTCTGAATAGATGATTCACTAGATAACTAACTTTGTCTTTGACCCCGGTAATGGCTTCAACACTAGTCTCCCCTCACCTTCCCTCCCTCCCGCCGTGCCCGGTGTGATTGCGGGGTACCCCGTGTGACCGCGCGCGTCGACTGGGCCGCAGCGACTACGAGAGTCTGGCACATCACTTCCACACGGAGCACTTCCTCTGCGAGCAGGGCGAATGCGGCGAGAAGAAGTTCGTCGTTTTCCGTACTAACATCGATATCCAAGGTGAGTTGGACACCGGTAGGTGGTGCACTGGTGGGCTGGGTACCAGTAGGTGGTGTACTGGTGGGCTGGGACCAAGTAAATGGTGTTAAACCTGCCTCGTGCTGCTATATATCTCAGTGCAACGCACCACCGCGCCGCGGCATAACCCATACCCAGCGAAACCAAGCGCCACCCCGTGCTGCCGTGAAGCCATAGCCAACGGAGCCGACATTTGCCGTGCCACAGCTCACAGGGCGGCGGAGCACTCTGACAACAAGAGTCGGGGCCAGCCGCGGCAGGAGCACACGTAGCGCTCGACTTCAGCTCCGATTCGGCCGGCAGGCGGCGCCGCAACGGCCGCGACCGGAGCGACGTCTACGGTGGCAGGTGCGGTCATGGTATGGTGTCCTGGTCCAGTCATACGGCGACAGGTACGGACCTCACTACGGCGGCAGGTACGGTTACGGTATGGTGTTATGGTCCAGTCCTACGGCGGCAGATACAGTCATAGTATGGTGTCCTGGTCCAGTCCTACGGCGGCAGGTACGGACCTCACTACGACGGCAGGTACAGTCACGGTATGGTGTTATGGTCCAGTCCTACGGCGGCAGGTACGGACATAGTATGGTGTCCTGGTCCAGTCCTACGGCGGCAGGTACGGACCACACTACGGCGGCAGGTACGATCACGGTATTGTGTTATGGTCCAGTCCTACGGCGGCAGGTACGGTCATGGTATGGTGTCCTGGTCCAATCCTACGGCGGCAGGTACGGTCATGGTATGGTGTCCTGGTCCAGTCATACGGCGGCAGGTACGGTCATGGTATGGTGTCCTGGTCCATTCCTACGGCGGCAGGTACGGTCATGGTATGGTGCCCTGATCCAGTCCTACGGCGGCAGGTACGGTCATGGTATGGTGTCCTGGTCCAGTCATACGGCGGCAGGCACGGTCATGGTATGGTGCCCTGATCCAGTCCTACGGCGGCAGGCACGGTCATGGTATGGTGCCCTGATCTAGTCCTACGGCGGCAGGTACGGTCATGGTATGGTGCCCTGATCTAGTCATACGGCGGCAGGTACGGTCATGGTATGGTACCCTGATCCAGTCCTACGGCGGCAGGCACGGTCATGGTATGGTGCCATGATCTAGTCCTACGGCGGCAGGTACGGTCATGGTATGGTGTCCTGGTCCAGTCATACGGCGGCAGGTACGGTCATGGTATGGTGCCCTGATCCAGTCCTACGGCGGCAGGCACGGTCATGGTATGGTGCCCTGATCTAGTCCTACGGCGGCAGGTACGGTCATGGTATGGTGCCCTGATCCAGTCCTACGGCGGCAGGCACGGTCATGGTATGGTGCCCTGATCTAGTCCTACGGCGGCAGGTACGGCCATGGTATGGTGCCCTGATCCAGTCCTACGGCGGCAGGCACGGTCATGGTATGGTGCCCTGATCTAGTCCTACGGCGGCAGGTACGGCCATGGTATGGTGTCCTGGTCCACTCCTACGGCGGCAAGTACGGTCATGGTATGGTGTCCTGATCCAGGCTGATTCAGTCCGACATGACAGGTACGGACACGGCATATTGTCCTGATCCAACCCAATCCAATCTGATTCAGTCAAACACGTGCCTGCTGCACGTGCCGCTCAGGTCAGGTTAGGTCTGGCGAATTACATGGTCTGCAAGAGCGTTTGTATACGCTCTCCCTCTGTGTGATTGCGTCGTCTGCTTCAGGACATGCACGGACATGAATTTGATTCCATATCATGGCGGTGCCGTTACCCAGCGTGGTCAGCAGTGAGCAGGATGGTGTACCCGACGGTGGTGGATGGATGCATTCGCGGCACGATTTAATTCATGTTTGGGATCTGGGAGCTGGAGTGGAAAATGTCATTGCCATTTCATTTGGTGATGATAGTTTCCCTTCTGTGTGTGGCATCACGAGTACCCTGTTGCACTTGTCAGTGCGTTTTGGTATTACTGTGGAAGAGCAATAGGTTTATAGTTGTTTCAAACAGCACCATCCAAGGAAAAGGCAAGGACGATTTCTTGGGGAGGATAATGTGGATGGAAAAAATGCAGGACAAGGCTGTTTTTCAACCCTGCCTCACGTTCTATATTTCACCATACAGAGAGATTTAGTGATGTGTCATCTTAGGGTCGAAACGTGTTCTATTTCGTGGGACTGCTGTGATCATGAAGAGCCATAACGTGATTTGCGAAATATATCAGCTTGGAGGTGACCACGGAAACCAATTAGTTGTTGTTGAACATTCACCGCACCATCTTCCCCCTGTACTTCTCATATCAAAGCACCATATGCTCTGACTCCGTCGCGTTTTTTTTTAGAACACGTTGCTGGAGACGACTCCACAGCATTGCAGAATGTGAGGTATCGCAGCTGACCAGTTGACCAGTTGGGAGAGATGACCGGCTTCTCTCACCTCCGACGGAAGCTGACCCCCGACCCTCAGCCGGGAGAGATGACCGGTTTCTCTCCCCCAGACGGGAGCCGGCGCCGGACCCTCCGCCGCGGCCGTCGACGCCTCCCGCGTCGCCCAGTGTGAACACGAACAGCACGCAGGAGTTCCCGACCCTGGCTGGAGAAAGAGCCGGCGGCGCCGAGCTCAGCGGCAGGTCAGTCGAGGTCGCCGGCTCGCGCTCAGCACCGCCAAGGTCAGTGTCGCGCCGCGACCGTCGTGTCATGGTTTGCGGGTGATGCATCTCTCCAGTAATGCAGTAATGCAGTCACTCGTGCTCTGCAGCTCTTGACGGCGAGACAATGTTTCTTTTGGCGTGTGCACGTGAGGTCTCCTGATGCACCGCTGTCTCGACCTGGTCTGACATACCTGTGTCGGCCTAGCAACCTGACGTGCCCCTGTATCGACCTCACCCCACCCCATCCCCAATCGACGTGCTGTTGTGTCAGCCATCTGCTCTGTGCCCGTGACGTACCCCTGTGCCGGCCATGAACCCTGTGCGCGTGATTTACCTTTGTGTCGGCCATGTGTACTGTGCCCTGTGCTCGTGATGTACCCCTGTGTATGCCATGTACCCTGCGCTCGTGACGTGCCTCTGTGCCCGTGACTTACTCCTGTACCCTGTGCCCGTGACGTACCCATGTGCCGGCCATGAACCTTGTGCCCGTGGCTTACCTCTGTGTCGGCCATGTACCCTGCGCTCGTGACGTGCCTGTGACTTACTCCTGTACCCTGTGCCCGGGACGTACCCCTGTGTCGGCCATGTGTCCTGTGCCCGTAACTACCCCTGTGTCGGCCATGTGCCCCGTGCCCTGTGGCCGTGACGCACCCTCGTGTCGACAGGGGCGGTAACCTGGCGCAGCGTGTGGCGGTGGCCGCCGGGAAGACGGTGCGCAACGCCTCGTCTCGCGGCCGGCCGTGGTCTCCATCAACGACGACGACTTCCCCACGCTGGACGGCCGGGCTCCGGCCGTCACCGCCGCCGCCCCAACTGCCGCACCGGCCTTCAGCGCCGGCGGGCCCCGGCGGCGGCGGCGTTCCAGATTCCATTCAAAATTGGTCCACGGATAGTGCTCGATGCACTGATCATCGTGAGCATACAAGCTAAGAGGGGCGTTCATAAACAGCTCAGATATGCAAGGTCAAATGTCGTGGTCATTGTGGTCGGACTCTTCAGATTTCTTTCAAAATTGGTCCCCAGATAGTACTCGATGCACTGATCATCATGAGCTGAAAGCTAAGAGGGGCGTTCATAAAAAAACAGCTGAGCTATTCAGGGTCAAAGGTCAGACTCCATGAGGTCGGCCTCTTCAGATTACCTCCAAAATTGGTCCACAGATACCACGCGATGTACTGATCATCGTGAGCATAAAAGCTAAGAGGGGCGTTCATAAACAGCTGAGATATTCAAGGTCAAAGGTCAGAGTCCATGAGGTCGGACTCTTCAGACTCCCTTCACAATTGGTCCACAGGTAGTTCTCGATGCACTGATCATGAGAATAAAAGCTAAGAGGGGTGTTCATAAGCAGCTGAGATATTCAAGGTCAAAGGTCAGAGTCCATGAGGTCGGACTCTTCAAATTTCCTTCACAATTGGGCCCGAGATAGTACTCGATGCACTGCTCATCATGAGCATAAAAGCTAAGAGGGGCGTTCATAAACAGCTGGATTATTCCGGTCAAGACTTCTTCCCGTGCGAATATGCAGCAATAATATGCACGAAACGAATATCAATATGTACGTCAAGCTAGATTGATATTCTATTCTTACCGGTGGAACATCGTGGAAGCGAGCATACCGGTAGAGTTTGGCACCCTGATTATCAGGAACTCAACCACGAAGCCGAATTACAAAACACTACGGAGATATTCGGGGTCAATGGTCAAAGGTCATCGAGATCGGACTCCTCTGATTTTCTTCAAAATGGGTACACGGGTAGTACTCGACGCACTGATCATCATGAGCATAAAGGCTAAGAGGGGCGTTCATAAACATCTGAGATATTCAAGGTCGAAGGTCAGAGTCCATGAGGTGGGACTCTTCAGATTTCCTTCAAAATTGGTCCCCAGATAGTACTCGATGCACTGATGCACTGAAGCTTCAACGCCAAACCGGAAAGCAAATCCGTCACAGACTACACCACAGCAACAGAAACAGAAACAAACAAAAACAGAAGTACCCAACAGCAATAGCAACACTCAACAGCAACAGCAACGCCCATCGCTCCCAAGGGTCTTGGTAATACCGAAGCATCAAACCAAAGTACGGTATGGACGATTTTAGATAACACAATCACGTCTTTGGTTTCACCGGGACAACACCAATCCAGCAATGTAAGCTAGCTGGAGAAGTCGTCCACAGACAGATCACTATTTATGTGAACATAAGCCACCCTTTGGAACACAGCAACATGGATCCCACCTGTGCCACTCAGTATTTTTACTGAATTGATCTATACTTCCTTGTGCATGATTTCACTATTTACAACGATCATGTTATCGGCCACGTCAGTGAAAAAAAATTAACCATTTTGCATGGAAAATCACAGTTAATTTAAGTTTTAGGTTTTCATCCTTGGTGATGACTTTCATCTTTTCATAAACATATTACAAACACAGATGGTCATTGTTGTGATGGAAATAAAGTGCACGTTTGCAATGTTTTCATCCTTGTCTTTTGTTTTTCCAGCAGGTATCAATAGTCTCACTCTCAGGTGAATATAGAATGAGCTTTGAGACAAATGCATATCATCACAAAACCTAAGGGACCTGTAGTGAAGATGTTCCTGGCAGGCTGAAAATTATTGTACAATGAACTAGATGTGTCTATCTTCATGAAGCTAGGCATGAAGTTCACAGTGTATCCTCACAATCAGAGGATTATATAGCATGATGAACATAAGTGCAGCAATCTATGAATATGCATGAATCCATGAAATACACACTCATACCATGCGTCTTTAAAAAAAACATGTGAAGCTGTAGCATAACCAGAAATTCGGCCGAGCTGACACACTTAAGGGCTGAATCATGACATTGGCCAAACCCAAGTAATTGTCAGCTAATGCAGGGGGGATTTGGAGCAAGCAGGTGGGGGCATCACCAGCCTAGATAGCCTGATTTGAACTAAAATTATCCTTTATTCATGCTCTTCAGAAAAACAGGGAACATTTTATGTGAAGAAAAAGTATTGTTTTAAACTAGAGCTTGCACCTAAACCATACAAATCAGGTATTTTTCGTCAGCGATTTATTAAATCTTACACAACCCAAGCTGACTGACAACGGGCTGGCTGGATCCACCCATGAGCTGAACCCTTAACAGCGTTAAATCTCATGATTGAGTAGTATCTCAGCACTGATTACAGACAAAGAATGCAGGTATACAAATCTACATTAATAAATACAAAAATTCCCAAACCTCGATCCTATTCGGCGACTTACGAGGGCTCAGCTCTGTTTTTCGAAGTCTTGTGTGCGTCATAATTGTAGGCATGTATTTTGAAGAAAAATAGAATTGATAAAATGTTCCGATATTAATATATGATTCTTTTCAGATGTAAACAGAGAAATAAAGTTAGAATTGTTTCTTCATTTATCTTAACCTTACACTAATAAATTTCACAAATACTGCAAATATTAGCAAACATTGATTATCAAGAACATGGGATGAAAAATTTCATCCTTAGGCTGGCACATTCCAGGAGGATGAAAAACACATGAAAATACAGGTGAATTTGTGGATGAATACTGGCGAGCATGATGGATAAATCAAAGATCAAAGCAAATATTTGAACGTCGCATCATTTTCTACACATTATAAAAGGACAATAACGCTCTGCCGCGCGCGGTACAAGGAATTATTCATATGTTCATCTGTGGGCTTTTTCGGCCAGTCTGAAGGATGAAAAATCCAGGTAAACGCGGGGCTTGATTTACGGAAGTGCTACGAATAAATCGCACAACAACTGGGATTTTCCAACTCTCCGTTCATTTTAGTGCGCGAAAATTAGCACAAAAACACTTCCGAAGGTCTTCCTTACGTGCCATATTTTTTACAACACAAGAGCTCCTGACGTGTGGATGCTTGGAAAGTATGCTGCAAATGGAGACCAGTTCCTTGGTGATATGGCAAGGGAATACTATAAGTGGACAAAAATCTAATTATTTCAAGTTCATTTTCTGATTTGAGCACACAAAATACTCGACATGTGCACATTTAAGTGAAAATTATGGTGTTTTTCAATCGCCATTTGTCGATAGCTCACTGGCTTTTTCCTTCGTCACAGGTAACAACCTGAATGCCATAATTCTTCCCTGTAGTGGAAATATTTGATCCTAGTTTTTTTCATGGCATTCTTTATATTGTTCCAAGTCCTTTCCAGTATAATAGCCTCCCAGCCGTGCAGGTTAAATATAAATAAAAAAATTGCGAAGTGTGCATTGTGTCCTGTGGCACTATAATTTGTCACGAAAGCGCAAAACATCGCTGCGCTGAATTTTGTTTACATTCCATTGTTTTCATAGCCTTGCATTTGGCATATACGTGCATACAGTGCAGCGTAAGTTCTATGTGTACTGCCTTGAGCGTTGTTAACCTTAAACCACCTCATCCTACATTGCACAGATGTGTGGTACAATGTAGATGATGAATATCTCAATCTAGATTGGTGATATATTAGTGGCATATCTGCGTGTGCTGTTCGAAGGAAAGCATATGATCGAGGTAGGACGAGTGGATTCTAAGGTTGTTCTGCTTTGTTGGGAGGGGGCAGATTCAGAGCTGAATGAGGCTGAAATAGATATTGTAGGGGAGAGACAGTATTGGATCTAAGGAGGCCGAATGGGCCGCCCCCATGCCCAAAGGGGGACGCCACCTCATCTGCTAGAATGCTACCCCTCTAGCCTCCTTTCCATCCCCTACTGTTGAAGTGCCATCCATCCGGGAGGTCGGAGTGCACCCCCTCCCCCCTGCTTCCTAGGAAGGCAAGTTAGTGCCACCCCAGCACATCTTTAGCTCCCACCAGCCCCACAGCTTAAATTCCTGTATCCGACCCTATTTGAGATATAATTATGTGATGCTGAATATTCCTACAGGGGAGGAGCCGTAAAATGTTGCAAGGTGTGGACAGGGCAGGAATTATGGATCCAGCACCCAATTATATTGGCATGAGGACAAGTTTAAAAGAAACTATGAATTTACAAAAGAAGTAGCTAAAAGAAGTAGCTAAAGAAGCATGAAAGATAATGAAACTATGAGCCATGGGGGCCAATGGCATAGGAACAGGGCAGGTCCCCCCCCTCCAGCTTTGAAGCTGGTGGGCATTACCTGCCATCTTTTCATGGTCTGAGCACCCAGATCTCTCCCCCCCCAGTAGAAAACATTTCAGTCTCATAGCACATCCTGCCGCCTCACCCCCCCCCCCCCACATACAAAAATGTTCCTTATGGCCCTGACAGGGGCCATCTTGGTTACACTTTGTGGACACTAAGAACTAGTTGTGCACAACATTTGTCAATTAGTTATCCATGAAATAATGAAAGGAAATTTTTTTCTCCTTTTAATCCCAGTCTATGCTATTTTTATAGACTGCTATGCATACTGACAATGCCAATTGTGCGTGATAGCTGGTTCCAATGTTAACTACCCTGCTGGTAAAGAAAGACTGTCTTGTCTTTATCCTGATATGGTTAACTTTGATTTTGAATTGATGGTCTCTAATAACTAATTGTATAATTTGTATTATCCTAGAGATGGATCTGTTGCTGACCATGAATAAATTTAAATACCTTGATGAGACCTTCTCCACTTATTTTTCTGTATCTAAGTGTACACACATTCATATCTTTTTTAATCTTCTCATATGGTAGGTTGCTCAAATTACCAATCCTCGTTTGCACTCTCTCTAAATATTACCAACTTTTCCCATAGCTATAGGGGATCAAGCTCAATTATTTAAAATGCGCCCTGAAATTTTGTTATTGCTTCTTTTGTATGTTGTCCATAATTTGTGGACACCATATGATGTACACAATTTTGTGTTCACAATAACACCTAAGTCCTTCTGTTGAGTCACAGCTAGTACTTGGCTACCCATCAAGTATGGATTCCTGATATGATGTCTACCTACATGCATTATTCGACACTTATCAAAGCTAAATTTAATTTGGCACTTTTTATACCTTTTCAATACTATTTACGAATATTGTGACCAATAGTGGTTCCAGTACTGACCATTGCAGTACTTCACTAAGAGCATCTTGTCATGAAATCTTCATGCCACCTAGCACCGGGGACGGTGGTCTAGGGGTAAGATGCTCGTCTCACAATCGAAAGATTGTGGGTTCGAATCTCACCTGTCGCTACTCTTCGCCCGCGACCAATCGGCGTCGCTATATGACTCGACGGTCGCCGTGTCGTAAAACCAATAACCACAACCACCACCGCCACCTAGCACAACTCTCTGCTGTCCGTCTGAAAGCCATAGCTCAAACTGATTTCTATATCAGGATTAAATCAATATGGTGTCTTATCACACTTGTCTGAAGCAAAATCCAAAAAGTTCAAAATATTTGTCAGCGAGATCAACCTTTTCTAAACACATGCTGGGTGTCTCGAATCAATATGTTCCCTTCCAGAAAACAACCATTATATCTAATAATTGGTTTAAGCAGCGTATATCCTAAGGATGTTGGTCCTGCATTTACATAACTTCATTCAAAATGGTGTGGTCCCCGCATTGTCCCGACTAGACGCTGCCTCAATCACGCCGTGATCTAGTAGAGATCGCGGCGCCTTGCCCACGGTATTAACTGCAAAACAATTGTCGCACCTCTACCACTGACCCACACTAATCTGTATCCGTTCTTTGACAGTAACGCCGCTGCTGCCTCAATCCTGTGTGCCGGGATCCTGCTATCCTGGTTTGGTCTGGCCGCATCGTCCGTCCATCACCTACATCAGACCTTCCTGCCATCCTTCTGAGGTTGGTTTTTTTTCACCTACATCCTGTCCTGTGCTCTTACGTCGTTGACTTGCTGCTTGGATCCGTGGGTATCAGGCATGGTGAAAATTAAATCTGATGAAGCTGTCGTATGCTATATATGTCTTAGAAATATCAGAAAAAGTAATGCTAAGCGACATGCGCAAAACGTGCACAGGGTGGGGGGAAAAAAACTTCAGGACTTTTGTAAGGCATGTGAGAGAGAGACAATGCGACGGAAGAGGCGGGATCGAGATGTCCGTCCAGACCCGATCGGATGTAGCACTGCTGTGGGGACGTCTGGAGACGATGCCACGCCAACTGCACCAGCAGCAACCACTGACTCTGCCTCCCTCGACTCTGACAGTGATGTAGACGATCCCAGCCCAGCTGCTGTCGAGCCGGAAATGAATGACGAGCCCAACAGTGACCCCATGGACGAGACGAGACCGACAAGGACAGCGGTCATGGACACAGACGATGCGATTATAGCGAATATATTACTCAGACTTGAACGGTTATGGTTGTTGATGCAATAAAACTCATATTTTATGTTCCGAGTGTGTACTACATCATTGGCGTTGAAAGAACGTGGAACGATGGACAGACAAGAGAAGCTGTTGCTTCAGTTCAACGAATCCAAGTCGCGTTGGGATGTGCAAAATAATTATCTCCGTGAGATAGTACGATTTTGGTTTCGCTGTTGACTGGTATTCGTAGAAACTATCCACATTTCCAGTCACACTCGCGATCATATCGATTCGAAGTTCAGCCATGCACAATTAAAAGTTGTTATTGGCTTGGTTAGTGCTTCCGTTGATGGCGTCGGTGCTGACTGTTCAGATGCCTCATTTCACTTTTATATTAAATGTTGATGGTGTGCTGTATTATTTATTTACAAAGCCCAGCTGTTTGATCGAGTTGCGGCATGGCCTTCACCAGAGATGATGCTCCCTTGAGACCAAATGACTAAGGACATAAACACATCACAAAAAGCAAAACACAAGCAGTGTCAGTATTAGTAACATTGCCGTAGTTACGCTCCAGTTACAGCCGAAAAGCAGACGTAGAAATATGCAGGCAGATGATTCGAAAATGCTGTCAGACACCGACACTGAACTGGTGATACGGTCGTTCTGCGGGCACTGGTTCAGCATTTGAGGACGTGACAGGTCACAGGTATGATGACAGTTATCTGGATTGCATAGGTCAGCACCACCACCCAGGGTGTAGGCTTCGTGGACAGGTCTGCATGATGAGGACTGGTCAGCGAGGCAGTGGCCAAGGTGGATGGTACCTGTAACACAATACCAACCAATCAAATACACCCACATGCAGCTCATAGCATTTGGGTGAGGCCATCATGCACATTGTACATGCAGGTTTAAGTGGCAGGTGCTAGATGTGCGACATTTGTCTTTTCCAAGGGACGGAACAGTCAATTACTTCGTATTTACCTTTGTACCTTTGCACGCATCACGGTCTGCCATCATACACATTGAGGAAAACCACAGCCATCAAGCACCCGGCATGCACAGCTGAAACAAACACGTCCAAGTATAACATGCAATGTAGGTCTTTGATAGGGCGGTGCACAGGTGTCCTTCCGCCATGTGTGGCCAGATTAATGTGAAGAAGTACCGAAGAATGGAATTGCCTGTTTCATTTCAAGCACCGCGCTACATTCATGAACTCAATAAAGAAAGGAAGAAGCAAAATGAGAAGCATGTGAAGGTACTGACCCCAAAAATGTGGTTCAGGAAGAGTGGACGCAACATACAATTTGTCCAAATTTGTATGATTATGTTTGCCACTCTGGCCATGTGTTTAATTTATTAGTATGATGGCGCAATCTGGGTTTTCATCATGATGCATCTATTCAGCGTTTTTCATCTTTCACTATCTCAGTGATTTTGTTTTTCATCCGCACAGGTATTGAAAAAGTAATTTTAAGACACTGGGCCACGTGCTCCATCGCATGTGCACCGATTTTAACAAGCGTGTCAGGGTGCAGATCGTCTCCGCTATTTAATGAGACGCATTTGCATGGACATCCTGGCATGTTCTTAAAGCTGTATTGTGCATTCAATATCATTGGGACTGCTCTTCACCTTTTTGAAACTGTGACTGACGAGGGCAAGTAACAGCCACTTGTAAACGTGGACTGTGCCTTCCGCTGTACTGCAATACAATGCAATTCAATGAGGGCCCGTAGTGATACGGTGGCAACGAATGCTCTGCACATACATCATTGCTACCGCATACCACGAACACCATCTCCCAATACTGACCTATGCAACCGTCTGCTGTTCCAGTAGTGTGGCAACATCCAATAAATGGGGATTGATGTCAAATTATTTTTGATTGTCTAGTTGCTACTCATTACTGTAGCCAATCAGGCTGTGTTATCTTGAATTTTGGAAGCTGATTGGTTAACGATGGGCCTCCGTATCCGGTACGGCTATGAATGTTAATTGGATGGGCTCGCACGGATTCTGATTTGGGCGGATTTGAAAACTTCACTCGGCGTTATGCTCTATACTGCATGTTTCTTTCCAGGGGCACAGGCTCTCCATTGGCTCGGATGGGATCAGCAACGGTATCGAATAGGCATTCTGTCAAATGTCTTGTCGTGCTCGTGCATTTCGTGGAACGCCTATGACTTTCAAAATGTGTCAGGAAAATAACGCAGAAATAGCTATTTACTGACATGCATCACGGTACTTCGGAATACCCCGACGTGTCACTCATGATCAGTCAGTTGATGTGATGAGAGCGACAATATTTGTCCGGCATTTGCTTGAGCTCGGCCGAACCCCATCGACTGCCGGCGACGTTCAGTGCCCCCTCCCTTGTCTATCACAGCTTGCAATGGACGGCACGTACATACCCGGGCCCCGGCGGAAATCGATGTTTATACAAGGCCACTGCACAGCACTGCATTCCATCAGAGCAACAGCAGCATTCCTGCGTGCAGACCCAGTCACACTTCACTCGACACAGGTCCGACACAAGTTCGACACGAGTTCGCCACGGGCCCGACACGGATCCGACATGAGTTCGACACAGCACCAGGCACTTCATCAGGCACAGGTCCAACAAAAGTTCGACACGAGTTCGCCACGGGTCCGACACGGATCCGACATGAGTTCGACACGGATCCGACACAGATCCGGTTACCACTTCTTCGTGGTGGACTCGCAACAGATCAGTCGACCGACTCGCCGACCTCGTCCGGCGGCAAGTCCAAGCTGTAGCCGTTGCTGCCGCAACAGGGGTACATCCAGACGCCGCCGGCATCTAGAGGTACAATGGGAAGCAGCCGGGCCGACCCCCATACAATGGGCGGTCGGCCGGCGGGCATCTCGCGGACGGCCGGGACGACCTCGAGCAGCATGTTCTGCCGCAGGGCAGCTGGCCTCAGGAGCACCGGAGCCCGATCACCCGCCTCCTTGGCACGCTCCCGCCAAGTGTGTTATTACTTGGTGGGCCCGTGGCCAGATGCTGGCCCCCTTGAAGGCTCCACATCATCTTCCAAAAAAAAACACCGTGTACAAAATAAGAGAGAGAGGTGGGCGCCATTTGGCGAAAACGCAACACAAAGTTTTAACTCGCCCAACCGATACCGCTGGATGAGTGTTGTCACGAGTGAGGCCACACGCAGGGGGCGTCTTCCTTCAACTGCTAGAACGCTCATCAACTTGAGCGGAACCTGACTTGACAACCAGGTGGCGTCAGACAAGAGGGGTTTCACATTTCACTTTCACTAGAGGGGAACAACTATGGCGTCCCGAAACTTTTAATTGCGGTTTAGGTTTCTGACTTGAGGCTAGGTCAACATCTGCGTTAGTTGCCATTTCGAGTGGAAAAAAACTTCGGGGTGGGTTTTCAAGCAAAAAATGATCGAGCATGTTACAAACATTACAATTTAAGGTATGTGAAATACGACGAACTTCAACAATAATCATGTTTATTCTACACAATGCCATGTTTTGAGAATGCTGCTGTTCCTCGCAGTCATATCTAAACCCGGTTTCGGCACCGCGTAATTAGTGCCACATGACATTGACAGGCCAGTCAATGTCCTACGATGGCCTGATCTCGTGTGGTCAGACCATATTTGACCTGAATTGCCCTATCCATGAAATGGGCTCCAAACATTGCACACTTTGGCTAAGGCTGACTTGATCGTATATCAATATATGCATTGTCCCAGCGTTACCTAAGGTCAGGTCACAAGGTCACAAGGTCCGAACCTGGTGAACTTCTTTTTTAGAACTGCAGTTCGGATTATTGATGAGGTGGCTTTATGGACCAGCATCCTATTGCTATGCAGTTTGTTGCGTGGATCATGGCATGGCCACCCGATCCGTGAATTCCAGTTCAACGGCAGAACTTTGACCGAGAGCTTAGCATGCCATGAATGGAGGATTTGCCGCGGCGCGGGGGCGGGCGAGGCTAACGGTGCGGCGGGCGCTACGTGTTGTGCGCGCGTGCTGCTGAGCAGGCTGGGGCATTCCAGCACGATTCAACATGTGATTAACACCCGACCATCTCGGATTCTCTTGAAAATTGGTACCCGGGGTAATCAGGTGCCCAGATTCCGAATCTGAAAGTCTTAGGTCTATCGGAGCAGTGGGTATTGAGTTATAGCCTCGGGCAGTTTTTTTTTTAAAAAGTTTGAATACAAGGTTTCTTTGGGACGCCATTACTCCCATAGAACTGAAAGTATCCTAGTAAAATGATATATCGTTAGAATCGTAAAATCACAAGAATTGTTGTGGTGTAGCTCATTGTTGAAAATTTCGAAATTTTGTTTTGTAAAATTTTGGTCAAAAATGTTTTCACATTTTTTTTATATGTGGTCAGTTAAAATAAATGTGTTTTTTGGGACGATAATATTGCCTATGGTATTACTAACTTGCATGCAAAAAATTGGAGATAGTTAATTTTTATAAATATTTTTCCCCATTTTTGTATTTCTGCCGTGCAGTGCAAATTTGCTCTTTTGACGCCCTGCGGCCGCACATATCGTAAGTAGTACAAACATATGACATGTCAAATTCAAATGCTCCAAATTCCATTACTTATGAAAAGCTCCTTTGACCATTTCAAGACCCCTCCCCACCCCCACCTTCCCCCATCCCCCTGCACAATCCCCTCCCGCGTCCTGTGTCACCCCAGCCCCGGCCGGGCTGAAGGGTGCGAGGATCCGTGCTGTCTATGGCTGGTCTTAGGTTGTGCTGGCTTGAATGTATTACCACAAGTTGTAGGGGCGCAGGTGTGTATTATAGCTGTTCTAGCAAATTCCTGGTTCAAAGGCCCGTGGTTCATAGGGGTTGGTGCCTTATCAGTGGGATGCACTATCAGTCTCCCTGGCGCCTCTCGTTATCGGTCAGTTCTCGCCGGATTTCCGTGAATCTGACCACGTGTTGTTGTCGTCGAGGCTGTCGTCGTCGGGGACTTCAGCGAGAACTACATGTTCGTCATTCAAGACGAAGTGCAAAGCCACCATTGGGACGCTCCACAGTGTACTGTGCACCCGTTCGTGGCCTACTGGAGAGAGGACGGACAGCAGCGGCACCAGAGCTACTGCGTCATCTCAGATCATCCAAAGCATAACACAACCACAGTCCACGCCTTCCAAAAAGCTCTGATCCCACGGCTCAAGGAAAAAGTCCCAGCACTGACCAAAATCAGGTACTTTTCGGACGGCTCATCAGACAAATACAAAAACAGATTCAACTTTTTAAACCTCTGCCATCACAAAAATGATTTCGGAGTGGAGTGTGACTGGCAATTTTTTGCCACGTCACACGGCAAAGGGGCATGTGACGGCATGGGAGGCACTGTGAAGAGAGCGACCGCTCTCGAGAGTCTCCACCGGCCCACAAGTCACCAGATAGATCACTGATGCAGCCGGGATGTTATAATTTTTTAGTGAAAAATTCCAGACGACAGTGGTTTTCCTGTTCGTGACGACGGCGGAAGTCGAAGAAACTGCCGCGCGGCTGAGGCAGCGCTTCACCCGAGCCGTGCAGGTCAAGGGCACGCTTGGCCTGCACAGCTTCACGCCCGTTGACACTGAGACACTGCTGGTGTCGAAACTGACGGGGGCGCGGGGCAGTTTGTCGAGTTATCCCGCAGAAAACGGGGAGCAAAACGAAAGTGAGCCTCTGGCTCGGAGCTGACTGAACGCATGGCGTCTCGCTGAAGTTTCCCATGACACAGCCTCGCCAGCTTCGATGTGTTCAGTGTGCATGGTGTATCCGTAAGTGTAATGTATGTGCAGTTTTCCAACAAACACGCGTAACGAATTTGTCCATTATCAGTATTTTCTGTTTCCTAGAATGTAGCGATGGGTATTGGACTAAAATAAAACATGAATAATGACCAGGTGAATTTTAGCATGACACCAGGGGATGCCATAGACAGCACAGATCCTCGCGTTCTTCAGCCCGGACGCAAGATGCGGGAGGAGGTCGTGGAGGGGGAGGGGGAAGGTGGGGTGGGGTGGGGACAGGGGCGGCGGAAGAGGGGGGCAGTCCCCACCAAATTCTGGGAGGGGACACAGGGCCAAGGGGGCATAAAGTCCAAGGGGAGCACTAGCGGAACCATCGCTTCCCACTCCCCCACTGGATCGGACATTCGATGTGTACCGGCGGGCCTCGGATATCGCTTCCCCTCCCCCGCCCCCAGGATCGGACCTTTGATTGCTACCGGGGCAGTACTCCGCAAGAGACATGGCTTTGCCCCCCGGCCCAGGGGGGCACCCGGCGGTGGGGGCACCACGAGAATCGCTTGCCCCCCATCCAAAATTACCTTCCGCCGCTACTGGGTGGGGAGGGGTCTTGAAATGTTCGAACGAGCTTTGCATAGATAATGGAACTTGAAGCATTTGAATTTGATGCCATACGTATGTGCTACATATGCTATGCGCGGCGGCAGTGCGTGAAAAGCACAAATTTTGATGGCATGGCTGAAATGAAAAAATGGGTAAAAATATTTATAAAAAATACCTATCTCCAATTTTTTGCATGCAAGTTAATAATGCCATAGGCAATATTTTCGGCGCAAAAAAACAATGTTTTTTAACTGGCCACATATAAAAAAACTGGAGAGGGGGAGGGGGGAGGGAGAGAGAGAGGGGGAGTGGGAGTGGGAGACTTCGCGGAGTGGCTGCCAACTGACCAGTCCAGCGGTGTCAAGTTGATGTCCCGAGAACGTCCTGCGCACCCTCCAGGACGTGCAGATTGGTCTGCACAGGGACATCCCTGATATGGTGGAGGTGGCAGAGATATGCCTAATCATATCTCGAAGCCAGTCCGACACAGAACGGATGGGAAAAACTGCAAAGCACCTAAGCGAGGGAAAATTCGATGAAATAGAAGAGAAAAACCAAGATAGGGCAAAAAGATTCATCATCGAAAATAAGGTGCCTTTTATATTTTTTTCCTACGGCCGCCGTCACTGACAGATGGCTCAGACATCACCGCTCAGCACAAAAGCGCACCGTGACTGACGCAGTCCTTGACAGTAAAAGAAACTGAACCGAGTACGGAGGGGCCTGACATTTCTGTTGTTTTTTTTAAACATGAAAAGAGCACCGCGAGTAAGAGACAGGAATAAGTGTGTTACACTATGTCATGACATGCTTATCTTTGTAAGTGCGATGTCCATGAGATGGAGGAGAGGGAGAGCGGTATCCATTATTTCACGATATGTCTGGTCTGTTCATCTGTTCATGATCTGTTTCACGATATTAGTCATAGTCATGTATTGGGGTACTTCCACGTGGTGGCTGTTCTGCACCCAGACAATGTTGCGTAAGCACATCAGGTAAGTACAATTGCGTCAGAAACATTTCAAGAACATACAGCTTATATAGACTTACACCCATTTAGTAAAACTAGCGACTCTGCGCCAAAGCACTTATGAATGCAGAGCGACTCGGTGCTTGCCTGGTGATGGGTGGTAGCCTGTTCCAGGCGACCGCGGCGCGGTATGAAAAACCTCGCTGGGTCTGCGTTAGTCGACATCTTGTGAGATGAAGCTCACCGACTTATCCAGCTCTGGTCTCCCTCTGCGATACTTGTGACCGCGAGGTAAACATCTTACGAACAGCTTCCGGACATTGTTCAGTACACATGGCTCTGTGTACCTGAACGCAATCGTGTTCCAGAACCATCTCTGCAAGGTTCAGCCATCCTAATGACACAAGTGCGGGGGACACATGTTCGTTGCGGTGCACACCGGTGACTAGTCGCGCGGCAAAGTTGATGCATTTTTGCATGCGGTGTAGACGGCACCGAGCGGCTCCGCCCCAGAGGGATAAACAATAAAGGATGTGAGGGAAAACGTGGATCTGGACTAAGAGCTTGAGGACATCCGTGGTGAAATGATGGCGAAATTTGTATAGGGATGCTATGATGGCGTTGCATTTGCGCACAACCATGGATATGTGAGAATCCCAGCTAAGCTGCTGGTCGAGGAGAACACCTAACACCTTAACGGTGGGCCGTGGAGTTATGATCGAATCTGAAAGAGTGATCTGGAAGTTCGCTGCCTTTTTTAATGACGCCTTGGTGCCAAAGAGCGTGAATTGAGTTTTGTCCGGGTTCATCCTTAGACTGTTGGACTGAAACCAACTTTGAATACGAAATATGGACTCCTCGACCCGTGCCTTGAGGCTGGATAGGCCGGTGACGTTGGGTACAGAATGATCTTGAAGCTGGGTATCGTCGGCATAGGATAATAGGCGGCCATGGGGGAGGAAAGAGGACAGGTCATTGATGAAGATGAGAAAGAGGATTGGGCCGATGATGGAGCCTTGTGCCACGCCGTGAGTCAGGGGAAGGATGGAGGAGCCGCCGCTCACCGTCTGCTTCCGGTCGCTGAGGTAGCTGCGGAACCATTCCGTCGACCGCACGCCATACCAGCCGAGCTTGGCCAGGAGGACACCATGATCGACGCTGTCGAAGGCTTTGCTGAGGTCTATCGTTGTTAGCGACGCGACGTGGCCCTGGTCGACCATCTGTAGCATCCATTCGACAGCATCGAGCATGTCGTCCTCCGTACAGTGGTTCGGTCGGTAGGCGTACTGTGAGGGCGAGAGTACATGATTGTCATGCAGGTACGACACCAATTGCATGGAGACGACCTTTTCCGTGATTTTGGAGAGAACAGACAGAATTGAGATTGGTCTAAAATTGCTAAGATCAGAACGATCGCCTGACTTAAAAGCAACAATGCGTCATTGCCGAGTTAAGAGAGTCGCTGACGCGCAATCACATCACCACCCACCACCCAGGGATAGCGCCGAGTATGCAAACATGGGTGAACACATGTTTTCGCTTCACACTACCACCCATCCCCCAGGGTTGGCGCCGAGTATGTCAACATGGGTAAACAATCACGCACCACCCATCGCCGATGGGCAGCGCCGAGTATGTAGACATTGGTGAACGACCTAAGGTGAGATGCAGCGCTTGAAAAAAATAACAGATGTCAATGCTGATTTGATTTAAAGACATAAAGGATAAAGACATAAAAGATCAGTGCAACTATGAGCCACAAGGGCCCTTCTTGGTTGCACTCTGTACACTGAACCAGTTGTCCACCAAATGTGTTGATCAACTCTCCCTGGAATACAGAAAAACAAGCCCCCTATTCTTGTAATGATTGTCTATGCTGTTCTTAAAGATGTTCAGTGTGTTGCTATTGACAATGGTTTCTGGCAGCTGGTTCCAGTG
Organism: Ashinkailepas kermadecensis; assembly: GCA_034440615.1. NCBI lineage: Eukaryota > Metazoa > Arthropoda > Thecostraca > Neolepadidae > Ashinkailepas > Ashinkailepas kermadecensis. The sequence goes on from JAOTOM010002346.1 coordinate 64,870, forward strand.
TTCTACTACCCTGTTGGTGAAGAAGGACTGTCTTAACCTTGTCCTGCTGTGCTTAACTTTAATTTTGAATCGATGACCTCTAATTGCATCATTTCTGTTAAATTCAAACAGTTCCCTGAGATAACCCTGTTTCTGACCATGCACGAATTTAAAGACCTCGATGAGATCTCCTCTCAGCCTTCTATATTTAAGTGAAAACATTCAATTTCTTCAATCTTTCCTCATATGCCAGGTTGCCCATACCATTCACCATTTTTGTTGCACTCTTTTGTACTCTCTCTAAAAGCCAACAATCTTTTTCATAACTAGGGGACCAAGCTTGGACACAATATTCCAGATGTGGCCTGACATATGCACAATAAAGCTTCCTGATGACTTCCTCACTTTTGTATGATACATTCCTATTTATTGCCCCAAGCATTCTTAGTGCCTTCTTCCTGGCTTCTTTGGTCTGTTCTGATGCCCCCAATTTTGTGTTCAAAATAACACCTAAGTCCTTCTCCTGCTGAGTCACAGATAGTACTTGGCCACCCATCAAGTATGGAGCCTTGATATGCTGCCTACCTACATGCATGATTTTGCATTTTTCCAAATTAAATTTCATTTGCCATTTTTCGGACCACTTCACAAGCTCGTCTAAGTTTTTCTACAGCAAGACCTGCTCATTGTGCCCTGTTATTGCCCTAAAGACCTTCAAATCAAATGCAAATTTCAAAACCTTACTGCTTAGGCCACTTTCAATGTTATTTACAAACATAATGAACAATAGTGGTCCCAGTATTGACACCTGGGGGACTCCACTAAGAACATTTTGCCATGATGATTTTGTACCATTTAGCATCACTCTCTGCTGTCTATCTGAAAGCCACAACCCTATCCATTTTAGGATGTTACCCACAATACCATGGGCCTGAAGCTGCATGATTAACCGTTTATGAGGTACCTTGTCAAAGGCCTTGCTAAAGTCAAGATATGCTACATCAACCTGATTTCCCTTATCAAATTGTTCTGTAGTAAATTAAAAAAGTCCAAGAGATTTGTGAGACACGATCGCCCTTTTCTAAACCCATGTTGAGTATCTTGAATCACTCTGTTTCCTTCCAGAAAACTAACTATTTTATCCTTGATAATTGATTCAAGTACCTTGCAGACCAGTGATGTGAGGCTTACTGGCCTATAGTTGTCAACTTTCCCTCTTTCTCCTTTCTTGAAAATAGGAACTACATTTGCCCTTTTCCAATCGGTTGGAATTTCATGTTGTGAAACTGATCTACAAAATATTATACTGAGTGGAATTGCCAATTCTTTTTCAGCTTCCCGCAATACCCTAGCATAAATTCCATCAGGGCCTGCTGCCTTGTTTGGCTTTATTTTCCTGACATAATTCAAAACAACATCACTATCAATGAAATCAACATCATGTAACTGATCACCTGTCGCTGAGCTGTGGTTCACAGTTGGCAGATTACTCACATCCTCCAATGTAAACACTGATTTAAACTGCTTGCTCAATTCCTCAACCATCTCACCATCCTCACTCAATATAATCCCATTTACTTCCAGTGGACCAATTGTGCTTGAAACTTTACTTAGCTTGTAGAAACTAAAGAACTTTTTACGGTCCCCATTACAGTTCCTAGCCAAATCCAATTCTTTTGCTCGCTTTGCTGCTCTGGTTTTCTGCTTCACAGCGTCTCTAGCTTTTTGATACAACCTTAGATTTATTATATTTGAAGCTTCCTGAACTACTCTAAATGCATCTTCCTTAGCCTTAATTGCTTTTGTCAAATGTGGTGTAAGCCATGCTGGCTTTCCTACTCTTCTTTTGCGCCTTTGCTTTTGGGGGACATGTCTAATCTGAATTTCCCTCCAGTAAGATTTGAACTTTTCCCACATTTCACAGGCATTTAAATCGGAGAATTCTTCTTCCCATTTTATGGCACTTAAAGCCTCTCTCATGCAGTCAAAGTCTGCCCTGTTAAAATTTGGAACCTTTGCAAAATTATCCTTGATTGTCCCTGCTGCATGTGCCTGGAATCTCACTATGTTATGGTAACTTCTTCCCAGAGTTTCTCCTACAGTCAAGTCTTGAACTAAATCACTTAAATCCGAGAAGACAAGGTCCAAGAATGAGCCCTGCCTAGTTGGTTCTGTTACAAACTGGTGTAAGAACAGGTCCTCTTCAAGGCATTTCCTAAACAGTTTACATGCTGGGAGCCAACACCAACATTTTCATATCCTTTTAGATTAAAGTCACCAAGAATAAGGCATTTCCTCTGAAAGTTTCTACTGATTTCCTCACAAATCACCTTATCAAGCTCCAGTTGCTGAGAATGTGGCAAGGTTCCTGATCGGTACAAAGCTCCTATTCTCAGTTTATTGCTGTTGCCTTTTCCCACAGCAACATCAAGCCATATGAACTCCACAGACACATTTTTACCCCATATGCTACTCTTTGAGAACTGAATAAGCTATTCACGTAGAGCATTACACCACCCCCGTTCACTGCTGGACCCCTATTGCATGAAAACATATTGTATCCCTGGATCTCATAGTCCTGCAAGTTATCCCCAAAATACCCCTCACTGACCCATGCCTCAGTAATGCAAACAAAATATGGCTCCTCATCAGCAACATAACACTTGAACTCGTCAAATTTGGATGGAATAATCTGAGCATTAAGCATCATACACTTAAGAAACGTTCCATAACCATCTTTGGTTTTTCATGCTGAGTAGCTCTATCATCTCTGGATGAGCTACTACTCTGTCCCCTTGATCTACTGCCATCCCTATTTGCTGACTGTGAGGTTCTATTGCCTATGCTGTCACTATTGGCATATTCATGAGATGGTAATGCCACTTCTTCCCTCCCCACCCCATTATCTAGTTTCCCTGAAGGACATGTTCATACACTTTACTTAACACTTGCACCCCCTTCTCGGAGTGCAGGCCATCCCTTTGATAGAGGTCCCATGAACCATAAAACCTGCACCACTTGTCAACAAAGGTCAAACATAACTCATTGCAGAGCCTACCCACCCTGGCATTGGCTGCCAGTGCCCTAGAGCTCCACTCAGGGGAGACTTCAGCCCTGGGCAGAATAGCCGTCACAATAACTCTGCTTTTGCTCTGCTTCAGGGCGGCCAGAAGGGCCCTGTAGTCCTGCAGCAGCTCCTCACTCCTAGCAGGACCTACGTTGTTCACTCCTACCTGCACTATAACTGTACTAAACTGGTCCTCACTGGTGGCCTGTGCCACCACTGGGACCAGGTCTCTAACCTTGGCACCAGGCCTGGTGATGCACCTCCTGCCTCTCCTACCTTTACAGAAAACTCTATCTAAATGCTGCACACGAGAGTCTCCTACCACCAGCACAGTCTCCTTGCTATTATCCTGGGGGTAGTCCTCCAAAGCCTAAAACCTATTTGAAGTTGCAATACCTGCCTGTTGAGCTGCTTGGCTAGGTTTACTCCCACTCCTACCACCTGCCACCTGCCATTCACTGCCCCCTTTCTTAGGCTCGCACCTCCAAATCCTCCACCCCCTGACATTAACCACTGCCCCTGTGAGCTACAACTATAAATATTCTGTTCACTAGGAGCACTTCTCTCTACAGATATCCCTGCCACCTCCACAGCAGGAGAAGTCTCAGTTGCCTGGTGGCCTGCGACCACCTGGGCATAGGATGCCCCAGCTACAGACTGACCCGTACATGATTCCTTTTCTTGTGTACCCTTTGCAACCAAGGCAGCCCTGAGCTTGGAAAGCTCTGCCTTAAGGGCCCTAACCTCCTTCTCTAGTGCCTGCATCCTGGTTGAAACCATCCTAAAGGCTGCAGCTTATTTCTAGATTTAGATTGAAAAGTAACTTGCTGCAAAATGATATCACGAAATAACAGAGGAGATAAAAAAACTGACAAAGCTTAGGTGTATGCTAGTTCCTAACTATGCAGCACTTACAACGTAATCGTTGTGCTGAAAATTGAGGGAGGTTTTTAAAGAAAGAAGAAAGCACTCGCTAAACAGCTGCCAAAAATGTAATAAATAGCTGAAAACACTGACACACTAGACAAAGACAGACGGTAACACAACGACAAAATGGCGCTGGGCAGCCTCGCTAGGTTAAAATAGTCTAATCTACTTGTTAAAAAATGTTTATTAGATAAAAAATGGGTCTGGCTGACACACATCCACGCTTTGCACTGTCTGCATTTGACAGTAAAGCATCTGAAACAAGTCAGCAGAATGTAAATTACTATCGGTCCGGCCGCTGCCGAGCATCTCGCTACTCACTCCCGGAAGCGGACGGCCATTGAGCGGGTGGGCGGCTCCGGTGGGTTGCGGGTCGTGCGGTCGAGGTACGCCTGGCAGATGGCTTCGATCTGAGCACGATCGGACATCTCCAGCGCGAAGCGGGGGTCGCGTTTCCGCTCCTCGCGCCGAGCCATTGCCCGATCGTACTCTGCAACCGAATTCCAACGTAATTATCACATACGTCCAGGCTCCAAGTACACACACACACACAGACACACACATATATATATATATATATATATATATATATATATATATATATATATATATATATATATATATATATATATATATATGTTGATAAGGGGCCTCCTGCTCCCCCAAAGGGGGCCTCCACTGTGTTAGGGCCTCCTATTACTTTTTAGGCTCTTAGTATGGTTCCCGAATGGGAACATGATTTCATATTGATGTCTTGTATGTTCTTGGCATGGTGCATCATTTACGCAAAACGCAATAGCAAGTATCATTTTTTTCGTTGAGAACTGAGCCATCCCGTTGGCCTCTAGATTGCAGCGAGCTGGTGGGGCTCGTGCTCAGCGTATCTTAAAGATATCTCCCATTGATTAACCCACTTCTATGTCCACCAAGTTTAACTGAATATAGCTAGGTTCATCACTACTATTAGTCATTCCCACCAGCTTGATCTCATAAACAAGCTTACACGATCATTTCTCAGTCCTAGGACGAGAATTTCGCGAAGGTGACAACAAGAAGTGGATTGAATTGGTTTTCTGATCGTCATCTTAGGGATGTATTTATTTTTATAACATTTGGTGCTGGCCGCAAGGCACTTGGCACGGAAGCTAAAATAATAAATCCTCCGCGAAAAAATTAACGGCAAGAACAAGCATTGAACAACAATGCATCAATGGCAATGCAACAATGTAACAATGACAATGCATAAATAATGCAAAACCTTCGAATTCCACGCCGTCACGCCCATGGTTATCGCTGTGCTGTACCGTTTTGTAAATTATGTCGTTGAGAGGTATTGAAGCTGGGAACCTCTAATCATGCAGGCTGTAATCACAGAAGACAACTTTGTAGGAAGAAAATACATTTTGAAACATCATTCCTCCCACTTAATATGGGTCATCGGTGTTGTTTTGTATGCTTGTGAGGGGGAATTTTCCAACCGTAATGTTGGCTTTGCTCCATGCACTGGCGGATCTAGCCCACCGGTTTGGGGGGGGGGGGCAACTTTCGGTTTTCAGCGTCAGCCCCTTCCCTCCCCCTCCCCCAGTGGCGTACCTAGGAATTACATTAGGGGAGGGGTCGAACGGATTTGGAGGGTGCCCATTTTCCCACTATTTTTGCTTAAAAGCACCGGACTTCGACCACTATTTGGCAAACGGGCCCATTTTTTAAATAATAAGTAAAATAAAAATAAACTAATCATTGACAATATAATTTCCTGTATAGGGGCCCTAGCCTACCTCCACCTATGGAGGTTTCTATGTTACCGGATCTTTGTTCTTGTTTACCAAAACGTTCACGTTCACGTTCAACGTCTTGTACCACGTCAACGTTCGTGCACGTGTACACACTGGCGGATCCGATTTTGTCAACTATTGCTGTAAGCAGAACTTGAACAGCATGGAACCCTCGATGTGTGTCAGAATCTACTATTCTACCATACTGGCTTCCAAACAGTTATTTTTAATTTTGAAGAAAAAAAATCGTTTAAAATTGGAGATTCTTTCATCCATACGCAATGTTTTAACCTCGGCAAAGGTTACTGCATTTTAATTTAGTTGACTTCTGTTGGTTTCGGGGGGCCAAAAGACACTATCCCCCCCCCCATTTTAAGCGCTTCGGGGGGGGGGGCCATGGCCGGAATGGCCACTCCCTGGATCCGCCAGTGAACATGCAAACCCACCAGTTATCTCTTATTCAGGATATAAATACATACCTCCTCTTGCTATTCTTCTTGAAAAAATAAGTCAATGTAGCCTATCTCTTCATCTTAGCAACCCCAACACCATCATACGAAGCATGCTGCTCAACTGGGCTCAACTGGTCACTCGCACAAAACATCCTGTTCAAATTCCGCTTTCTAAATCTGGCTGACTGGGTCCGCTCGCCCGTTACTGGCTAAACAAACTTCATGAACCTATCTGACGAAGGAATAATGAAACTGCTGAATTCGTCATCTCTTGCTGTAAGCAGAACTTCAACAGCATATAACCCAAGGCTATAGAACACCATAGAACCCTCGATGTGTCAGAATCTACTATGCTACCATATTGTGCTTCCAAACAATTATAACAAAATACCTTTTAAATTGGAGATTATTTCACCCTGAACGCTATTTTTTTACCTCAGCAAAGGTTACTGCATTTTAATTCAGTTTACCTTTGTTGGTTTGGGGTGGGGCCAAAAGACACTATGCCCCCCCCCCCCCTTTGAGGCGCTTGGGGGAGCCATGGCCGGAATGGCCCCCTCCCCTGGATCCGCCAGTGGCTCCATGGGCGTAAGTTTCTGAAAATTATTGGGGGACCAGTGACGCACCTATATTTGCGTCAAGGGGAGGGGGCAAGCGTATTTGGAGGGGGTCCAACTACTCAATAAAGTCTTCCGATTTCGACCACTATTTTGCCAAAGGGGACCTTATTAAATAAAATAATTAGTGATCGACTGAATTATCCTGTGGAGGGGCCTAATCTACCACTATCGTTTCTATCTACTATCTACACTATCTACAACAGTGATGGAAAGGAGGCCATCCCGGACACCACAGGTATTCAGTGCACATGGTGATGATTCTGATACCTGCACGGCGAAGGTTGAACACAATATACCCAGGGATGCATGTGTCCATTTGCAAATTGAAGAAATGTGAAGATAAAACCTCACAATTGCATCCAATAGAATTCTTTCTTTTCAAGTTTAATTTTTGTTTTGCAAATGCAGTTCGATGTGCCTTTTCTTCCTGATAAATGACCTGATGTTCTAAACCGCCCAAAATGATTTCCAAGTCTCGCCGTTGTGGGCTAGTTGGTTGGCGTATCATGTTCACCACGTACCGTCTGTCCTCTGATAATCGACTAACAAGTTATCTCTGCTGGAGGAATGTAATAGAGTTGGGCGCTGTATAACATACGCAGTTGATGCGCCCCTAAACCCCAATAACAACAGCAACAGGAATGTGATAGACTCTCGCCAAGAGGACCCCTCGGGATCTTGGCGTGTGCGACGGGTATTTTCGTTGAACTTCCTCGCAGCGGAGCCGCCACGGTCTTATTAAATACAAAGCATTATATTAGCGTTGACGATATGTGGACAGCAACGACGTGGGGACACTTACGCAGTCGACCTCAAAATAATTGCAACCACGCTGTGATAGGGAACTAGATTAAACGCGTAGTAATGATGTTTACAGTATTGTGCACTCGCAACTGCGAAGTTGGAACGTGAACTTGGCCAAGAATGTAGCCGATTGGGCGACCGACCGCCCCCCCTGTCTTGAACCACGGACCCCTGATGTGGCTGGAAGGGCCGGTCCAGGAGCCCATACGTAGTCGTCGACTGGATCACCATGGCAAAGATGAAAGGGCCGGCAGCACGCTTTATGGTCTCCGAGGCTGTTGTCGGGCGCTTGAGGATGTCCACGGCCACGAGCGTTCACGAGCCTTTGCGAACGTGTACGGATCCATAGCAAGTCTAGCGGCCTTTGCGAATGTCTGCAGACCCTTGCGAACGTCTACGGGTTCTGACGAACGTCTACGGGCACTTACCAACGTCTACGTGCATTTACAAATGATTACTTACCCCTTTAGCAAACACTGAATCGATGAAGAATCATAATGAAGGAAGAAAGAAATCTATAATTGTAATGAAGTTATGACGTCCTGCATCCAGATGCATGCTTAGGCGGTCTGCATTCCTGAGCTATAACAGTGTCATGATTATCTACAGTTTGAGGAGGCAGGTGCTCGAACTATCCGAGTATCCAATCAGGATGGAGAGCAACTTTTTCAAGGGAAAAAAACTGACCCTATTAAAAAAGGAGCCGAAATCCTTGGCATATGAAATTTTCAGGTAGCCCCGGCCATCTTCGCAAAATCCACTCTCCCCTTCGGAAATTCCTAGCTACGTCCCTGACTGACACAGTTGACGGGGTAGATGGCTGTAACGTGCGAAACGATCTATATCTTCCCAGGCATTCGGAACCGTCGATATCTCGACTGCGAATTTTCAGTGAACCCGCCTGCCGGTGCTATCGAGAGCGCCATCTGCTGGGGCGACTGAGCTGCCATCTGCTGGTGCGACGGAGACGTAAGCTGGGGCTGCCAAGATACCGTCTGCCGTCGCTAAATCAGTTGCTCAGCTGGTGAACCCAGCAGCAGAGGTGACGAACACGGTGTATGCTGCAGCGGCCTTGGCGCTGCGCACCGGAACTATTGACAGGCCGACCCCCCGAGCGATCGAGACGCCACCTGGTTGGACCACCGACACGTAAACGCTAAATGATCATCAATCATCACTGTGCCCCAGGACAGTCAAATAATCAACACCTGGTACGTCACGCAAGCCACGTCTGGGCCGATCGTCACTTATGCTCATTGCGGTCCCAATGTAATGCGTACTTGGTGGCGTAACTTGGACTACGGGAGCCACCAGTACACGTGGGAGATTCCGGTTCAGACGTACGTGGTAGCTCAAGGGCGTCGCCACCGCGGGGGAGGGCAGTCGCCCCCCTGCCGTGAGACTGGGGGGGGGGCGCCGCGCCCCCTGAAATTTGAGGAGGCCCCTATCCGGAAATGCACAGGAAAAAAGTGGGCAAGGAGGCCGACGAGACATGAGAGGAGGCCTCCAAGACGTGAGAGGAGGCCCCTAATTTGAAGGAGTCACCTAGAAGAGGATAGGAGGCCCCATAAGTCAAGAGAGTGCCAACAATTGGCACGGAGGCCCCCAGGAATGCAAAGGAGGCCCCCAGGATTGTAAAGGAGGCCCCCAGGATTGCAAAGGAGGCACCCAAGATTGCAAAGGAGGCCACCAGGATTGCAAAGGAGGACTCCAGGATTACAAAGGAGGCCCCCAGGATTGCAAATGAGGACCCCAAGATTGCAATAGGAGGCCCCGGGATGGCCCCGGGGGCCTCCCGGAAATGCACAGGAAAAAGTGAGCATGGAGGCCGACGAGACATGAGAGGAGGCCTCCAAGACGTGAGAGGAGGCCCCTAATTTGAAGAAGGAGTCACCTAGGAGAGGATAGGGAGGCCCCAGAAGTCAAGAGAGTGCCAACAATTGGCACGGAGGCCCCCAGGAATGCAAAGGAGGCCCCCAGGATTGCAAAGGAGGCCCCCAGGATTGCAAAGGTGGTCCCAGGATTGCAAAGGAGGCCCCAGGATTTCAAAGGAGGCCCCCATGGTTGCAAAGGAGGCCCAATACGGGAAGGGAGACCTCAGAAAATGAGAGGAGGCCCAAAGACGGAAGAGAAAGCCAGTGGATATGACATGAGGTTTCGGGGACGCAAAAGCAGTCCCCAAACGGGTAAGGTTCCACCAGGATAGAAAAGGATAATCCAGAAAAGTGGCAGGAAGCACTTAATTCGGAAGAGGACGATATAAGATTGGAACTGAGAGCCTATGATGAACGAGGAAGCCCGTAAAATAGGAGAGAAGGGCAATTAGATAAGAGGGATGGCTCCCAGGCGAGAAAGAATGCTTCAAGAGGGTAAGAAGGTCCCCAGGAAATGACAAGGTAACTGAGATAGGAAAGGTTGCTTGTAAGTTGGAAGAGGAGGCACCTGAGAGAGAACAGGAGTCCACCAGGAGATAAGAGGCCAGCCATACAATGGGCAAAGATAGAATCAAAACACAGAACAGGAGTCCCCGAAGACGTGAGAGGAGGCCCCTAATTTGAAAAAGAAAGCCTCTAGAAGAAAAAAGGAGGCCCCAGCCGGACTCGAGAGGTATCCCTCGAGATGGAGTAGGAGGTATCCAGGGCCGAATGAGGCCCCGACGACCGGAAGGAATTCCCAGGAAATGAGAGAAGGCCCTTAAGATGGGAGTGGTAGGTAGGAGGGAGGTTTCCAAAATTGAAGATCCCTCAAGACGGGTAAGCTTTGCGAGGAGAAAGGAGGAGGCCCACGAGGCGTAGCAGGAGACCCCTAATTTGGCAGAGGATGGCCCTGAAACATGAGAGAAAGCCCCATTCCATGTTAAAGGGGCCCCAGGATGTGGGAGGAGGCCCTCCGAAACGGGAGAGGAGGACCATTGAATATGGAAGAGGGTAGGACGCACGAGAAGACGTCCAAAACCGGTAAAGAGGCTCCAGAAAATGAGACGAAACCCCTAAGACGCGAGAGGTCTATAATTTGCAAGAAGCCCCTGAAATGGCAGGAGTCGTGCCGGGGTACTTGAAAATCAAGATATGGGCCCAAAAAGATCCGGCCGGGGCCCCTGAAAATCACGCTGAGCCTAGGGGTACCAAAAATTCACGCCCGGACCATGCAAATCACGTTAGATGCACGATAGGTCGTACCGTTCCCCAACAGTATCATTTGAACACAAATGAAGCCGGGGAAACGAAAAACAATCCGGACATGAATAATCACTCTGGGGTCCCAGCAATGACACCAAAAGCATCCAAAACGTATTGGACACCCACAAAGTGTCGAGGTCGCTAAAACTCGCTCTAGGGATCCAAGCAAATGACGTCGGGACACAAAAGATTACATTGGACTAAAAGAGTCGCGTCGCAGCCCTTGAAAATCTCACTGGGGACCAAAAAGGTCGCGCCTGGACCCCAAAGGTTGCAGCTGCCCCAAAAATCAATTATCAACCGGAATGTCACTCTGCGCCCCCAAAAATCTGGTCAAAGTCCCCCCGAAAACACGTTGGGCACTGGAAAAAAACGTGTCAGGGCACCGAAAAAAATTGCACCTGGAGACCGAAGAATCGTACCAGGACCCAAAAATATCACATACGGACCTTTAATAAAATATAACTCGATGTCCAAAAGTTCACACCGGGACTCGATCGAATCGACCCCAGCACCGGAAAATTAAGAACAGGTCCGGAGAAAAAAACAGGCCCGAAAATCTGCAAATGGAACCGACAAGATCGCGTTGGGGTCACAGCTAAGTACAACGCAAACTCGAACCGGTCCCACCAAATTTCGCGCTCGGACCCACAATTCCAATCGGTAGTACCAAAAATTTGGTCTGGGCATCAAAATTACCGTCGGGGCTACCAACAATTGGCGTCTAGGGCCCAACATAGGCACCGTGTGACCCCCAAAGTCGCATCGGTATCCGAAAAATAAAGCCGGAGCCCTCCAAAATAAGGAGGGATTCCAAAAAAAATGTTCGTGTCAGGACAATGGTTCTGGAGTATCGAACAATGTCATCAGATACCTTGACAAATCGCGTACGGCATCGAAAAACATACCGGAGCTGGAAGAAAATCGAGGTGAGATACAAAAACATGCCGCTAGGGACTCGAAAAATCAGGCCGGGATTCGGAATTTAAAGAAAATTCAGAAGACATCCACAAAAATCGCGTTGAGCCCAGATAACTGGGGTTGGGTCCCGGAACCACGCGCCTGGGCGCGATAAGTCGCGTTAGTACCCAGCAAAAATCGCACCGAAGCCCCAAAATCGTACTGGGGCCCCACAAATGTGCGTCAGAAGCCCCAAATAAACACAGCGGGACCCTAAGAGCACAACGGGGACCGAAAATGCGACTTGCCCTCCAAAGCGCAGTCTCGCAAAAAGCGACAGGGCCCGAAAACATGCGTTGTAGCCATAACTATATATACCAGGAACTCTAAAAAAAACAAACAAAAAACACCGGAAGCTCTCAAGGCACACAGGGACCATACGACCACACAAGGGCCTGAAAAGAGGCTGGGGCCGCAAAAAGCAACATGGTCCCAAAACGAACAAAAATACCGGGCACTTAAACACATCGAGATCTTTGAAAGCGCCCGGACAACTAAAAAATATTCGGTGCGCAAAAAAGCAACAAACCCTAAAATGAGCAGTGGTTTCGAAAATGCGTTGGAACTCTAACACAAATGGATTGGAGCCCTAAGACACATCCGTAGACGAAGAAATACGAAACGGGTCCAAAGAAGTACACTCAGGCAGGGCCTCGGTCGGTAGCCAACCTGGAAGCATGTTTAATCAAAGAGATGAGGCGCATCAAAGCTCAGCTGGTATCCGTATTTTTTCACCATAAAATATGGGAAGTAGGGAACTGATAATCGAATTTAATTAATCGAAATTTCGCAGCGAACGCCCATACGAAGCATTTTATCACGTCAGATATGGCGCAAGTCTATCATGTGGCAGCAATTAGCAAAGCGTAGGACGCCCAGCAGAATCCGTAGCATCGCAGAAGTGTGGCGAATGCGCCGAATGCGCAAGATGGGTATGCACGTGCACTAACGTTGGCGTCGTGGCGACCGGGCACTATGAACTGGAATGTCTGAAATTGGTAAATTTTACATTTTATAGTGAGTTGTGTAGGTGTAATTTCAGCAGTGCGAGGTGACTTATCAAGGGATACCAAAAGAATACATTCGAACAGGGTGGGGGAGCTAGGTTTGAAATCCGACGAATCAGAAACGATAGTGGTAGATTAGGCCCCTCCACAGGATAATTCAGTCGATCACTAATTATTTTATTTAATAGGGTTCCCTTTGGCAAAATAGTGGTCGAAATCGGAAGACTTTATTGAGTAGTTGGACTCCCTCCAAATACGCTTGCCCCCCTCCCCTTGACGCAAATATAGGTGCGTCACTGGTCCCCCAATAATTTTCAGAAACTTACGCCCATGGAGCCACTGGCGGATCTAGGGGGGGCATTCCGGCCATGGCTCCCCCAAGCGCCTCAAAGGGGGGCCATAGTGTCTTTTGGCCCCCCCCCCAAACCAACAAAGGTAAACTGAATTAAAATGCAGTAACCTTTGCTGAGGTAAAAAAAATAGCGTTCAGGGTGAAATAATCTCCAATTTTAAAGGTATTTTGTTATAATTGTTTGGAAGCACAATATGGTAGCATAGTAGATTCTGACACATCGAGGGTTCTATGGTGTTCTATAGTCTTGGGTTATATGCTGTTGAAGTTCTGCTTACAGCAAGAGATGACGAATTCAGCAGTTTCATTATTACTTCGTCAGATAGGTTCATGAAGTTTGTTTAGCCAGTAACGGGCAAGCGGACCCAGTGAGCCAGATTTCGAAAGCGGAATTTGAACAGGATGTTTTGTGCGAGTGACCAGTTGAGCCCAGTTGAGCAGCATGCTTCGTATGTTGGTGTTGGGGTTGCTAAGATGAAGAGACAGGCTACATTGACTTATTTTTTCAAGAAGAATAGCAAGAGGAGGTATGTATTTATATCTTGAATAAGAGATAACTGGTGGGTTTGCATGTTCACTGGCGGATCCAGGGAGTGGCCATTCCGGCCATGGCCCCCCCCCCGAAGCGCTTAAAAGGGGGGGGGGGGATAGTGTCTTTTGGCCCCCCGAAACCAACAGAAGTCAACTAAATTAAAATGCAGTAACCTTTGCCGAGGTTAAAACATTGCGTCTGGATGAAAGAATCTCCAATTTTAAACGATTTTTTTCTTCAAAATTAAAAATAACTGTTTGGAAGCCAGTATGGTAGCATAGTAGATTCTGACACACATCGAGGGTTCCATGCTGTTCAAGTTCTGCTTACAGCAATAGTTGACAAAATCGGTTCCGCCAGTGTGTACAGGTGCACGAACGTTGACGTGGTACAAGACGTTGGACGTGAACGTGAACGTTTTGGTAAACAAGAACAAAGATCCGGTAACATAGAAACCTCCATAGGTGGAGGTAGGCTGGGGCCCCTATACAGGAAATTATATTGTCAATGATTAGTTTATTTTTATTTTACTTCTTATTTAAAAAATGGGCCCCTTTGCCAAATAGTGGTCGAAATCCGGTGCTTTTAAGCAAAAATAGTGGGAAAATGGGCACCCTCCAAATCCGTTCGACCCCTCCCCTGATGCAATTCCTAGGTACGCCACTGAGGTGGGGGAGGGGAGGGGCTGACGCCGAAAACCGAAAGTTGGCCCCCCCAAATCGGTGGGCTAGATCCGCCAGTGCATGGAGCAAAGCCAACATTGCGTTGGAAAATTCCCCCTCACAACCATACAAAACAACACCGATGACCCATATCAAGTGGGAGGAATGATGTTTTAAAATGTATTTTCTTCCTACAAAGTTGTCTTCTGTGATTACAGCCTGCATGATTAGAGGTTCCCAGCTTCAATACCTTCTCAACGACATAATTTACAAAACGGTACAGCACAGCGATAACCATGGGCGTGACGGCATGGAATTCGAAGGTTTTGCATTATTTATGCATTGTCATTGTTACATTGTTGCATTGCCATTGATGCATTGTTGTTCAATGCTTGTTCTTGCCGTTAATTTTTTCGCGGAGGATTTATTATTTTAGCTTCTGTGCCAAGTGCCTTGCGGCCAGCACCAAATGTTATAAAAATAAATACATCCCTAAGATGACGATCAGAAAACCAATTCAATCCACTTCTTGTTGTCACCTTCGCGAAATTCTCGTCCTAGGACTGAGAAATGATCGTTTAAGCTTGTTTATGAGATCAAGCTGGTGGGAATGACTAACAGTAGTGATGAACCTAGCTATATTCAGTTAAACTTGGTGGACATAGAAGTGGGTTGATCAATGGAAGATATCTTTAAGATACGCTCAGCACGAGCCCCACCAGCTCGCTGCAATCTAGAGGCCAACGGGAAGTTTCTTCTCGTCGATAAAGCATAAAGATGTTGGTTTGTTTTGGCACTGACGTATTTATCCACATTTGCTTATTTATACACTGGTATGGCTCAGTTCTCAACGAAAAAAAATGATTCTTGCTATTGCTTTTTGCGTAAATGATGCACCATGCCAAGAACATACAAGACATCAATATGAAATCATGTTCCCATTCGGGAACCATACTAAGAGCCTACAAAGTAATAGGAGGCCCTAACACAGTGGAGGCCCCATTTCAGGGAGCAGGAGGCCCCTTATCAACATTGCCCCCCCCCTGGAAGAATTTCGTGGCGACGCCACTGGTTGTGACAGTCCGCTTTTTGTCACCACATCGTGTCCCGCACCGGAAGTGTCCAGATGACACCGGCAGCAAAAAGGTCTTCCAAACAAATGGACATATTTCAGCTAGCCGTCCGTCGTCTTCTGGGAAGTGCTGTCGTGCTCTCAGCATTTCCTTAGCTATGCGATAAGATAATAGCGACACTAAAAGTTAACTCAACTGTCGCTGCTAGCATAACGTATCCGGTGCAATGTTCACACCGCTCTGCATGTCCCCTCAAAACATGTCAAAATACACTTCACAGAAATACGATTAACAGGTGTAAATGCAAGTGCTTTCCTGGACAAACAAGTCACCTTAGCATTCAGTCAGAGCCAACACTGCTGAAAGCGTGACATGACCTCCATATCAATGATCCACTGTCATTTTCGACTCAGCACCAGCGCCGTGAAGCACGGCTACTTGTCGTGCCCAGCGTATTCCGACTACTAGTTGCTACGTGACTGCCCGGGGCTGCTGATGGCCTGTTGCTGAGTTGGCGACGTTGGCAGCCGGCGGCCGAGACGTGCTGGCACTGGGCATCCGCTGGACCGCTGCCATGCGCCGAAGTCCGACACACCCACCTTCAATGTTGCGCAGTGTCGAATTGCAGCCGGCCCAGTCGGTGTAGCAGCAGTCCTGTGCCACCTGAGCCGGGTGGCCCGTGTGGCCCGTGTGACCCGTGTGACCTGGGAGGGCGGCGCCCAGGTCCGGCTGGCACTGGCCGCCGCTGGCGGTTGTGAAGTGGCCGCTGGGCAGGGTGGTGGTCATGTTGGTGCCGGCCAGAGTCGGTGGCCGGCAGTAGCGCACCGCTCCATCCTGCCGTGTGACCCGTGTGACCCGTGTGACCCGTGTGACCTGGGGGGCGGCGCCCGGTCCGGCTGGCATGGCCGCCGCTGGCGGTTGTGAAGTGGCCGCTGGGCGGGTGGTGGTCATGTTGGTGCCGGCCAGTCGGTGGCCGGCAGTAGCGCACGCTCCATCCTGCCGTGTGGCCCGTGTGACCCGTGTGACCTGGGAGGGCGGCGCCCAGGTCCGGCTGGCCTGGCCGCCGCTGGCGGTTGTGAAGTGGCCGCTGGGCGGGGTGGTGGTCATGTTGGTGCCGGCCAGAGTCGGTGGCCGGCAGTAGCGCACCGCTCCATCCTGCCGTGTGGCCCGTGTGACCCGTGTGACCTGGGAGGGCGGCGCCCAGGTCCGGCTGGCACTGGCCGCCGCTGGCGGTTGTGAAGTGGCCGCTGGGCGGGGTGGTGGTCATGTTGGTGCCGGCCAGAGTCGGTGGCCGGCAGTAGCGCACCGCTCCATCCTGCCGTGGCCGAGCCGTCCTCCACCGGGCGAACACAGCCACGTCTCCACCTACCGGTGCGTCCTGCAGTAGGTCCGGTCACAGGCCGGGCCACGGTCTCAGCTACTGGGGCTATCACAACAACATCCTCACAGATCAAGCCGTGGCCGCGTACTTCGGTTGCACCAGTCTGTTATCAAATAGGTTCTCACACACGAGGCCGTGATCTCCGGCACTTCGGTTACACCAGCCAATTGTCGCAGAGATGCCACAGATTACGCCGTGATCTCTGGTACTACTGTTACATCAACGTTCTGTCGCAGAGGTTCCCACAGACCAGGCCGTGACGGCTGGTGTTCCGACTTCAGGGGTTTCCTGGTGTCGAGGGCCCGTCGGATCGGAAGTCAACAAAAACAGATTAAGTCATCCACGCCCTTCGCGGACACCACTAATAAAACGCACCTATCATCGCGGCGGCGGCACGGGGGGCTCATGAAACGTTCACACGTCGCAGTGGACAGTTAATACCTCTCGGCACCAGCCGGCGGCACACTGAAAGGTACCGTCTGTCGTCACGGCACAGACAGACGGCCAGGGGGCGGGGCCGGCCGACACACCGCCAATGGACGGCACCACGACGCCGGCGACGGCGGCCAATCAGCGCGCCGCGCGCGCCCGCTGGGGGCGGGGTCGCCGAGAAACTCACTCATCGCGGTCGGAGCAACAAACTCATAACTCGGTACCAAACAGCAGATAAGTTACCGATGGAGAGGGGGACGTGACGGCACCCCACGGCTCCAGTGGGGGACGTATGGAGTTGTCCGTCAGGACGGTGGGAGGGACGTGCGGTGATGGGATGGTGATCCGTAAAAAGGGCCAAGTGACTCAGCTTTGGTGTAGTGATAACAAGGTCAGTTAACATTGGTAGTTCATACCTGGCTGAGACCTGCTTCTCTGGTGCGTTATTTTTGGCCTTCATCAGTCCCATGTGGTACTTTGGTTTCCTTCATGCAAACATATCGAACATAGTGACTATATTTAGTCTCCCAGATACAACTTTGATCAGGACATTTTCCAACCCACTCTCTCCTCTCTCTATCTATTCTATCTCTCTATCTCTCTATCTCTCTCCGTCTGTCCGTCTGTCCGTCTGTCCGTCTGTCCGTCTGTCCGTCTGTCCGTCTGTCCGTCTGTCCGTCTGTCCGTCTGTCCGTCTGTCCGTCTGTCCGTCTGTCCGTCTGTCCGTCTGTCCGTCTGTCCGTCTGTCCGTCTGTCCGTCTGTCCGTCTGTCCGTCTGTCCGTCTGTCCGTCTGTCCGTCTGTCCGTCTGTCCGTCTGTCCGTCTGTCCGTCTGTCCGTCTGTCCGTCTGTCCTGTCCGTCTGTCCGTCTGTCCGTCTGTCCGTCTGTCCGTCTGTCCGTCTGTCCGTCTGTCCGTCTGTCCGTCTGTCCGTCTGTCCGTCTGTCCGTCTGTCCGTCTGTCCGTCTGTCCGTCTGTCCGTCTGTCCGTCTGTCCGTCTGTCCGTCTGTCTCGTCTGTCCGTCTGTCCGTCTGTCCGTCTGTCCGTCTGTCCCGTCTGTCCGTCCGTCTGTCCGTCTGTCCGTCTGTCCGTCTGTCCGTCTGTCCGTCTGTCCGTCTGTCCGTCTGTCCGTCTGTCCGTCTGTCCGTCTGCCGTCTGTCCGTCTGTCCGTCTGTCCCGTCTGTCCCTCTGTCCGTCTGTCCGTCTGTCCGTCTGTCCGTCTGTCCGTCTGTCCGTCTGTCCGTCCGTCCGTCCGTCCGTCCGTCCGTCCGTCCGTCCGTCCGTCCGTCCCTGAAAAGATGGGCTGCACCCCTGAAAATCACGCTGGCGCCCGAAATATCAGACCGGGGCCCCTGAAAATCGCGCTTTGGTTCCCAAAACTTCGGACCAGGGTCTCTGAAAATCACGCTCGACAGCGACGAATCGACACCAAAAAAAATACACAGCGATTCCATCGAATCGACCCGAGCACCGGAATATTCAGAACAGGTCCCGAAATAAAGTTCTTCGGAGGACCTTTCTACTTTGAAAAGTGCCATCGGCTGAACAAACAAAACAAAAAACGTTGAGCAAACGCAGTGGCTTACCGAAGAGGAAAATTCCCCCTCCCGTCCCTCCTGAACACCCGTTCAGGGCTCCCAAGAATCGCGCCGAGGTCCCAAAAATCGTCCCGGGGCCCCATAAGCATAAGCAACACAACTAATAAGACCGTCGGGTCTCAAAAATGTTCTTGGCCCCTTGCAAAAATTGGATGGCACCGTAAGATACATCCGTAGGCGAAGAAGAACGCAACGGGTCCAAAAAATAACACCCGGTTAGAGCCTCGGTTCGGTAGCCAATCTGGAAGCGTATTTAACCCAAGAGATGATGTGCATGAAAGCTCAGTGTGTATCCGGATTTCTTCATCACCAGAACATGTGGGAAGAGGAAAACTAATCATCGAATTGAATTAATAGAATTTTCCCAGTAAACCCCCATGCGAAGCATTCCACACGTCAAATATGGCACAAACTATCATGTGGAAGAAATTAGTAAAACGTAGGAGGCTTAGCAGAAACCGGAAAACACATGAAGTGTGGCGAATACGACGAACGCACATTCGCAAATCGTTTGTATACGTGTATCAACGTTGGCGTTTTGGCGACTAGAAGTTACTAGCTGGAATGCCTGAAGTTTGAAAATTTTACACTTTTTATTGGTTTGCACAGTTGTAATTTAAGCAGTGTGAGGTCACTTATCAAGGAATTCCCAAAGAAAACATTCGAGCAGGCTGGGGAGCTAGGGTTGATATCCGGTGACTCAGAAATTATGGTGATAGATTGGGTCCCATTTCACATGACAATTAATTTTTGGTCACCAATTATTATATTTAAACAAAGAAAAATGAGCCACGTTAAAAAAATAGTGGTTGAAATGCGGGAAATTTTTTAATGAGGAAGGTGAGCCCACTCCGAACCCGTCCCCCTATCGTCAATCCTAGGTACGACACTGACTTACGCCAATCTTTCCCATGCTGTCCTGTTATAAGAGAACACGTTTCGATGCAATGACAACCAGGGGTGGATAAAGGGTGTAGCACCTCAGTGCATGTGTCCCCCCCCCCACACGCACACATATGGAAGGTTGTGTTCCTCCGGCCGGGAAAAGACGCCCCTCTGAGAAGGTTCGAGTGTACCCCTTCAATTTTTTTTGCCAGAGGCGCCCCTCTGAGAGAAAAAGGCGACCCTCCGGAAGACCCAAGTCCACCCCCGCCTCTATTTTTTTCTTCAGCCAGAGCGATCACTTCAGATACTTTCGCAGTCGCGCCTCTCCAAATGAATGGCTTCCCTCCAGACGTATGCCCCCCTGACAATTCCTGGATCCACCCCTGACTACAGCATTGCTCTCTAGCGGTTGAGAACTCCGGCTGGTTATAAAATCTTGCGCATTCAC
>JAOTOM010002346.1:87500-99315 GCA_034440615.1 Ashinkailepas kermadecensis
TTGCAAAGGAGGCCCCCCAGGATTGCAAAGGAGGCCTCCAGGATTACAAGGGAGGCCCCAGGATTGCAAAAGAGGCCCCCGGGATTGCAAAGGAGGCCCCCAGGATTGCAAACGAGGCCCCCAGGAATGCAAAGGAGGCCCACAGGATTGCAAAGGAGGCCCCCAGGATTGCAAAGGAGGCCTCCAGGATTACAAGGGAGGCCCCAGGATTGCAAAGGAGGTCCCCTGGGATTGCAAAGGAGGCCCCCAGGATTGCAAAGGAGGCCTCCAGGATTGCAATAGGAGGCCCCCAGGATTGCAAAGGAGGCCTCCAGGATTACAAAGGAGGCCCCCAGGATTGAAAAGGAGGCCCCCAGGATTGCAAAGGAGTACCCCAGGATTGCAAATGAGGACTCTATGAGTGCAAAGGAGGCCCCCAGGAATGCAAAGGAGGCCCCCAGGAATGCAAAGGAGGCCCCAGGATTGCAAAGGAGGCCCCCAGGATTGCAAAGGAGGAATCCAGGATTACAAAGGAGGCCCCCAGAATTGAAAAGGAGCCCCCCAGGATTGCAAAGGAGTCCCCCAGGATTGCAAAGGAGACCCCCAGGAATGCAAAGGAGGCCCCCAGGATTGCAAAGGAGGCCTCCAGGATTACAAAGGGAGGCCCCAGGATTGCAAAGGAGGCCCCAGGATTGCAAAGGAGTCCCCCAGGATTGCAAAGGAGGCCCCCAGGATTGCAAAGGAGGCCCCCAGGATTGCAAAGAAGGACTCCAGGATTGCAAACAAAGGAGGCCCCCCGGATTGCAAAGGAGGCCCCCAGGATTACAAAGGAGGCCCCAGTATTGCAAAGGAGGCCCCTATGATTGCAAAGGAGGCCCCCAGGATTGCAAAGGAGGCCCCCAGGATTACAAAGGAGACCCCAGGATTACAAAGGAGGACTCCAGGATTGCAAAGCAGGTCCTCAGGATTGCAAAGGAGGCCACCAGGATTGCAAAGGAGGCTCCAGGATTGCAAAGGAGGCCCCCAGGATTGCAAAGGAGGCCCCCAGGATTGCAAAGGTGGCCCAAGGATTGCAAAGGAGGCCCCAGGATTTCAAAGGAGGCCCCATGATTTCAAAGGAGGCCCAATACGAGAAGGGAGACCTCAGAAAATGAGAGGAGGCCCAAAGACGGAAGAGAAAGCCAGTGGATATGAGATGAGGTTTCGGGGACGCAAAAGCAGTCCCCAAACGGGTAGGGTTCCACCAAGATAGAAAAGGATAATCCAGAAAAGTGGCAGGAAGCACCTAATTCGGAAGAGGACGATATAAGATTGGAAATGAGAGCCTATGATGAACAAGGAAGCCCGTAAAATAGGAGAGAAGGGCAATTAGATAAGAGGGATGGCTCCCAGGCGAGAAAGAAGGCTTCAAGAGGGTAAGAAGGTCCGCAGGAAATGACAAGGTAACTGAGATAGGAAAGGTTGCGTGTAAGTTGGAAGAGGAGGCACCTGAGAGAGAACAGGAGTCCACCAGGAGATAAGAGGCCAGCCATAAAATGGGCAAAGATAGAATCAAAACACAGAACAGGAGGCCCCGAAGACGTGAGAGGAGGCCCATAATTTGAAAAAGAAAGCCTCTAGAAGAGAAAAGGAGGCCCCTGCCGGACTCGAGAGGAGTCCCTCGAGATGGAGTAGGAGGTATCCAGGGCCGAATGAGGCCCCGACGACCGGAATGAATTCCCAGGAAATGAGAGAAGGCCTTTAAGATGGGAGTGGTAGGTAGGAGGGAGGTTTCCAAAATTGAAGATCCCCTCAAGACAAAGGACGAGCTTTGCGAGGACAAAGGACGAGGCCCACGAGGCGTAGCAGGAGGCCCATAATTTGGCAGAGGATGGCCCTGAAACATGAGAGGAAGCCCCATTCCATGTTAAAGGGGTCCCAGGATGTGGGAGGAGGCCCTCCGAAACGGGAGAGGAGGACCAGTGAATATGGAAGAGGGTAGGACGCACGAGAAGACGTCCAAAACCGGTAAAGAGGCTCCAGGAAATGAGACTAAACCTCTCAGACGCGAGAGGTCTATAATTTGCAAGAAGCCTCTTAAATGGCAGGAGTCGTGCCGGGGCACTTGAAAATCACGATATGGGCCCAAAAAAGATCCGGCCTAAAAGAGTCGAGTCGAGGACTAAAAAGACTAGACTTATATTGGAAGACTTATATTGGACTAAAAGAGTCGAGTCGCAGCCCTTGAAAATCTCAATCGGGGACCAAAAAGGTCGCGCCTGGACCCCAAAGGTTGCAGCTGCCCCAAAAATCAATTATCAACCGGAATGTCACTCTACGTCCCAAAAAATCGGGTCAAAGTCCCCACGAAAACCCGTTGGGCACTGGAAAAAAAACTTGTCAGGGCACCGAAAAAAATTCCACCTGGAGACCTAAGAATCGTATCAGGACCCAAAAGTATCACATAAGGACCTTTCATAAAATATAACTCGATGTCCAAAAGTTCACACCGGGACTCGATCGAATCGACCCCAGCACCGGAAAATTAAGAACAGGTCCGGATAAAAAAACATGCCCGAAAATCTGCAACAGGAACCGCCAAGATCGCGTTGGGGTCTCAGCTAAGTACAACGCACCCCGCAAACTCGAACCGGTCCCACCAAATTTCACGCTCGGACCCACAATTCCCATCGGCAGTACCAAATATTTGGTCTGGGCATCAAAAATAACCGTCGGGGCTGCCAACAATTGGCGTCTAGGGCCCCACATAGGCACCGTGTGACCCCCAAAGTCGCATCGGTATCCGAAAAATTAAGCCGGAGCCCTCCAAAATAAGGAGGGATTCCAACAAAAAGTCCGTGTCAGGACAATGGTTCTGGAGTACCGAACATGTCATCAGATGCCTTGAACAATCGCGTACGGCATCGAAAAACATACCGGAGCTGGAAGAAAATTGAGGAGAGATAGAAAAACATGCCGCCAGGGACTCGAAAAATCAGGCCGGGATTCCGAATTTAAAGAAAATTCAGAAGAGATCCACAAAAATCGCGTTGAGCCCAGATAACTGGCGCTGGGTCCCGGAACCACGCGCCTGGGCGCGATAAGTCGCGCTGGGACCCATAAAAAATCGCACCAAAGCCCCAAAATCGTATTAGGGCTCCACAAATGTGCGTCAGAAGCCCCAAATAAACACAGCGGGACCCTAAGAGCACAACGGGGACCGAAAATGCGACTGGCCCTCCAAAGCGCAGTCTCGCAAAAAGCGACAGGACCCGAAAACATGCGTTGTAGCCATAACTATATATACCGGGAACTCTAAAAAAACACACAAAAACACCGGAAGCTCTCAAGGCACACAGGGACCATACGACAACACAAGGGCCTGAAAAGAGGCTGGGGCCACAAAAAGCAACATGGTCCCAAAACGAACAAAAATACCGGGCACTAAGTAAACACATCGAGATCTTTGAAAGCGCCCCGACAACTAAAAAAAATATTCGGTGCGCAAAAAAAGCAACAAACCCTAAAACGAGCAGGGGTTTCGAAAATGCGTTGGGACTCTAACAAAAAATGGATTGGAGCCCTAAGACACATCCGTAGACGAAGAAATACGAAACGGGTCCAAATAAGTACACTCAGGCAGGGCCTCGGTTCGGTAGCCAACCTGGAAGCATGTTTAATCAAAGATATGAGGTGTACCAAAGCTCAGCGGGTATCCGCATTTCTTCACCATAAAATGTGGGAAGTAGGGAACTAATGATCGAATTTAATTAATCGAATTTTCGCAGCGAACGCCCATACGAAGCATTTATCACGTCAGATATGGCGCAAGTCTATCATGTGGCAGCAATTAGCAAAGCGTAGGACGCCCAGCAGAATCCGTAGCATCGCACGAAGTGTGGCGAATGCGCCGAATGCACAAGATGGGTGTGCACGTGCACTAACGTTGGCGTCGTGGCGACAGGGCACTATGAACTGGAATGTCTGAAATTGGGAAATTTTACATTTTAAAGTGAGTTGTGTAGGTGTAATTTCAGCAGTGCGAGGTGACTTATCAAGGGATACCAAAAGAATACATTCGAACAGGGTGGGGCACCTAGGTTTGAAATCCGACGAATTAGAAACGATAGTGGTAGATTAGGCCCTTCCACAGGATAATTCAGTCGATCACTAATTATTTAATTTAATAAGGTATAAGGTAATTTAATAAACTTAGCAAAATAGTGGTCGAAATCGGAAGACTTTATTGAGTAGTTGGACCCCCTCCAAATACGTTTTGCCCCCTCCCCTTGACGCAAATATAGGTGCGTCACTGGTCCCCCAATAATTTTCAGACACTTACGCCCATGGAGCAAAGCCAACATTGCGGTGGAAAATTGCCCCTCACAAGCATACAAAACAGCACCGATGACCCATATTTAGTGGGCGGAATGATGTGTTAAAATGTATTTTCTTCCTACAAAGTTGTCTTCTGTGATTACAGCCTGCATGATTAGAGCTTCCCAGCTTCAATACCTTCTCAACGACATAATTTACAAAACGGTATAGCACAGCGACAACCATGGGCGTGACGGCGTGGAATTCGAAGGTTTTGCATTATTTATGCATTGTCATTGTTACATTGTTGCATTGCCATTGATGCATTGTTGTTCAATGCTTGTTCTCGACGTGAATTTTTTCGCGGAGGATTTATTATTTTAGCTTCTGTGCCAAGTGCCTTGCGGCCAGCACCAAATGTTATAAAAAAATAAATACATCCCTAAGATGACGATCAGAAAACCAATTCAATCCACTTCTCGTTGTCACCTTCGCGAAATTGTCGTCCTAGGACTGAGAAATGATCGTTTAAGCTTGTTTATGAGATCAAGCTGGTGGGAATGACTAACAGTAGTGATGAACCTAGCTATATTCAGTTAAACTTGGTGGACATAGAAGTGGGTTGATCAATGGGAGATATCTTTAAGATACGCTCAGCACGAGCCCCACCAGCTCGCTGCAATCTAGAGGCCAACGGGAAGTTTCTTCTCGTCGATAAAGCATAAAGATGTTGGTTTGTTTTGGCACTGACGTATTTATCCACATTTGCTTACTTATACCCTGGTAAGGCTCAGTCCTCAGCGAAAAAAACAAAGATTCTTGCTATTGCGTTTTGCGTAAATAATGCACCATGCCAAGAACAAACAAGACATCAATATGAAATCATGTTCCCATTCGGGAACCATACTAAGAGCCTAAAAAGCAATAGGAGGACCTAACACAGTGGAGGCCCCTTTCGGGGAGCAGGAGGCCCCCTATCAACATTGCCCCTCCTGGAAGAATTTCGTGGCGACGCCACTGGGTGTAATGCTCTATGTGAATAGCTTATACAGTTCACAAAAAGTAGCAGATGGGGTAAAAAATGTGTCTGTGGAGTCCATTTGGCTTGATGTTGCTGTGGGAAAAGGCAACAGCAATAAACTGAGGACAGGAGCTTTGTATCGATCAGGAACCTTGCCACATTCTAAGCAACTGGAGCTCGATAAGGTGATTTGTGAGGAAATCAGTAGAAACTTTCAGAGGAAATGCCTTATTCTTGGTGACCTTAATGTAAAAGGATATGAAAATGTTGGTTTTGGCTCACCATCATGTAAACTGTTTAGGAAATGCCTTGAAGAGGACTTGTTCTTCCACCAGTTTGTAACGGAACCAACCAGGCAGGGCTCATTCTTTGACCTTGTCTTCTCGGATTTAAGTGACTTAGTTCAAGACTTGACTTTAGGAGAAACTCTGGGAAGAAGTGACCATAACATAGTGCGATTTAAGGTACAAATAGCAGGGACAATCAAGGATAAGTTGGCACAGATGCCGAATTTTAACAGGGCAGACTTTGACTGCATGAGAGAGGCTTTAAATGCCATAAAATGGGAAGACGAATTTTTGTATTTAAATGCCTGTGAAATGTGGGAAAAATTCAAATCTTACTTGAGGGAAATTCAGATTAGACATGTCCCCCAAAAGCAAAGGCGCAAAAGAAGGGTAGGAAAGCCAGCATGGCTTACACCAGATCTGATGAGATCAATTAAGGCTAAGAAAGATGCATTTAGAGTATTTAAGGAAGCTTCAAATATCGTAAATCTAAGGTCATATCAAAAAGCTAGAGATGCTGTGAAGCAGAAAACCAGAGCAGCAAGGCGAGCAAAAGAATTGGATTTGGCTAGGAACTGTAATGGGGACAGTGAAAAGTTATTTAGTTTCTACAAGCTAAGTAAAGTTTCAAGCACAATTGGTCCATTGAAAGTAAATGGGACTATATTGAGTGAGGATGGTGAGATGGTTGAGGAGCTGAGCAAGCAGTTTAAATCAGTGTTTACAGTGGATGATGTGACAAATCTGCCAACCGTGAACTACAGTTCAGTGACAGGTGATCAGATACACGATATTGATTTAATTGATAGTGATGTTGTTTTCAATTATATCAGAAAATAAAGCCAAACAAGGCAGCAGGACCAGATGGAATTTATGCTAGGGTATTGAGGGAAGCTGAAAAGGAATTGGCAATTCCACTTAGTATAATATTTAGTAGATCAGTTTCACAAAATGAAATTCCAACAGACTGGAAAAGAGCAAATGTAGTTCCTATTTTCAAGAAAGGAGAAAGAGGGAAAGTTGAAAATTATAGGCCAGTAAGCCTCACATCCCTAGTCTGCAAGGTACTCGAATAAATTATCAAGTATAGAATAGTTAGTTTTCTGGAAGGAAACAGATTGATTCAGGATACTCAACATGGGTTTAGAAAAGGGAGATCGTGACTCACAAATCTCCTGGACTTTTTGAATTTCGCTACAGAACAATTTGACCAGGAAAATCAGGTTGATGTAGCGTATCTTGACTTTAGTAAGGCCTTTGACAATGTACCCCATAAACGGTTAATGATGCAGCTTCAGGTACATGGCATTGCAGGGAACATCCTAAAATGGATAGAGTTGTGGCTTTCAGATAGACAGCAGAGAGTGATGCTAAATGGTACAAAGTCATCATGACAAAATGTTCTTAGTGGAGTCCCTCAGGGGTCGGTACTGGGGCCACTATTGTTCATTATATTTGTGAATAGCATTGAATGTGGCCTAAGCAGTAAGGTTTTGAAATTTGCGGATGATTTGAAGATCTTTAGGGCAATAACAGTGCACAATGAGCAGGTTTTGCTGCAGAACGACTTAGATGAGCTTGTGAAGTGGTCCGAAAAATGGCAAATGAAGTTTAATATTGATAAGTGCAAAATCATGCATGTAGGTAGGCAGCATATGAAGGCGCCATACTTGATGGGTAGCCAAGTACTATCTGTGACTCAGCAGGAGAAGGACTTAGGTGTTATTTTGAACACAAAATTGGGGGCATCAGAACAGACAAAAGAAGCCAGGAAGAAGGCGCCAAGAATGCTTGGGGCAATACGGAGGAATGTGTCATACAAAAGTGAGGAGGTCATCAGGAAGCTTTACTGTGCATATGTCAGGTCGCATTTGGAATACTGTGTCCAAGCTTGGTCCCCTAGCTATGAGAAAGATTGTTGGCTTTTAGAGAGAGTGCAAAAGAGGGCAACAAAAATGGTTAATGGTTTAGGCAACCTGGCACATGAGGAAAGATTGAAGAAATTGAATATGTTTTCACGTAGATATAGAAGGCTGAGAGGAGATCTCATCGAGGTTTTTAAATTTGTTCATGGTCAGGAACAGGGATATCTCAGGGAAATGTTTGAATTTAACAGAAATGATGCAATTAGAGGTCATCAATTCAAAATTAAAGTTAATCACAGCAGGACAAGGTTAAGACAGTCTTTCTTCACCAACAGGGTAGTCGAACACTGGAACCAGCTGCCAGGAACCATTGTCAGTAGCAACACACTGAGCATCTTTAAAAACAGCATAGACAATCATTATAAGAATATGGGGCTTGTTTTTCTGTATTCCAGGGGGTTGATAGACAGATTTGGTGGGCAACTGGTTCAGTGTCCAAAGTGCAACCAAGAAGGGCCATTGTGGCTCATAGTTGCACTGATCTTTTATGTCTTCATGATCCCAGTTTTGCCAACGATGAGTATATTTCGCATCTCCCGGATTGCTACGTGGATGCAATGTATTATATATGTAAATGCTATTGTACGGTTGGCTAGTGAACCCAATTGCAGGTGTAGAAAGGCTAGCTGGGCTCAGCATCACTGAGCGTCGTTTGACAGTTTCAAGTTCTAGAATGTTCCATGGTTGCCATGGTAATGATGGCCGACTTACGCAAGAATGCATATGTTAAACGTCCGAGAGAGCAATAACCATGTTGCTAATAAATGAAATATTGTGCGTTCCTATAGTTTCTGTGCGTTCAGTAATACAACAGTTATATAAATATACGTACGAATATTAATACATGGTGGTTAGCCATTGGCCAACTGCTCATAGCCTCGGAATCAGCCAGTTGTTTTGCGCGTGCACGTGCTTTCGACGCGCTTCGATCCTTCTATTTCCAAGACTACTTTCAGGGCTACTGTGACCACTAGCGCAACCAGGGGGGGCCAAGGGGCCATGGCCCCCCCGAATTTTTTTGGGGCCCGGTCCGAGCCAGGGGGCCCGCTTCTGGGGCCCCTGGCTCGAGTGGGCCACCCTACTCAGAGCCCTGGCTAGGGGCCCGCGAAGCGGATCTGTGGCTCGAATCAGGGGCCCTTTGAACCAACTGAAAATCTGGGGGCACGTTTTAACCAGGGCCCGCCTCGAACCGGGGCCCATTTTGATTCAGGGGTCCGCATTGAACCAATAGCCCGCTTAGAACCAGGGGCCCGCTTCAACCTGGGGCCCTGTCTTGAACCAGGGGCTCTCTGGAACCAGGGGCCCGCTTCGAACCGGGCCCACTTTGATCCAGGGGCCCGCATTGAACCAATAGCCCGCTTAGAACCAGGGGCCCGCTTTTACCTGGGGCCCGCCTCGTTTTAGTTTTTACAAACATAGGGGCCCGCTCAAAAGTAAGTGCATGTTTTCCGCAGACTTTTTAAAAACATGAGGGGGGCCCGCTTGCGAGGGGGCCCGCTCTCCAACCGTGGCCCCCGAACTGAAATCCTGGTTGCGCCACTGACTGTGACACAATGGGGTCTGAAAGCTACGATTTGGCCACCAGGGCGGCGCTGTACGCAATGGTCACCCGACGAGGAGGCGTCGGCCATCTTTGCTGTGCATTTTGCGTGGGGTTGCCGGGAGTCGGTGTTGGCATGTGGCTTTTATTAGGGTTGCAAGTCATTTAGGCCAAGGACTTCGGAAATATTGTGTTGAAGAAAGGTTGTGTGGGGGGCGGGGGGGTGCAAAGGGTGCCCATGAACATGGGAGGCTGGGCCAGGCCTTATATGCCTGGCTTCAAGCAGCCAGACTGGTAGCACTGGCTTGCAGAGGTACAGTTACAGGTCCCCCTAGTGCAGTGGTTCCCAACCGGGGAGAAATTTCCCCCTGGGTGGAAATTTCGGTATTTCAGGGGGAAATTTTGATGGGATCCATTACGCATTTGTCTCATTGACGTAAGTGATGTCTTGAGTGACATACAAATATAACTTCAGTTTTTAGGGGGGAAACGGCAGGTTTGGCCAGAGGCGAAAGGGGAAATGGACCAAAAAGGTTGGGAACCACCGCTCTAGTGGATGTGCAGGTTCCCTGAGAAGTTCCGGTATTCATTTAGCAGGCATCACACATTGGGTGGGGCTGAAACCTAACCCGGCCTGACCAAACCTGACCTAAAGCCTACCCTAAACCCCTTAATCTGTACGATAATTTTCACAAGATGGGGCACAATTTCACAAGTGTCAGACCCCCCACCCAAGATTGGCACATGGAATACCTGTGGGTCACACCAGACATTGCCCCCCGAAGACCGGAACATGGAATACTAGCAGGCCTCATCAAACATCACTTTCCACCCTGCCTACTCCAGGAAGGACATTCTTGGCTGGTATCCTGGCACAGCATGGGCCCCCTCTCTATGAGGTCACCATGGGCCCCTTGACAGCTTTCTGGATCCACTCCTGTGTACAGGACCCACAAGAGATGTGGGCCCCTGGGAGTCAGTGCCCCAAGAGTGCAGGCTCCCTGAGAGGTGGGTGTGGGCCCCTAATGGGGCCCATATGAACAACTACCTTGGTAAGGTACCTATCTCTAGGTGACCAGATACCCACTGCCCAACCTAACCTGCAATGCAATTTTGGTGAAATTAATTTGACTGAACATAACTTATGGGTGGAACTCAAATTATTAGTTTCAAATTAAGTAGGCTAACAATCCAATCTTAGCATGTTAGGTATTAGCCATGACAAATTCCTGGCTATGGATTGGGGGGGGGGGTGCAGATTGGAGTCAATTTCTCACCCTTGGTGTGGATTGGTGCATATTTTCACTGTGGGCTGATGTGCCCCAGTGAACCTTGTGCCATACTTTACAGTCTGGACAATAGATAGGTACTTACCTTGGTACCTAATGTGCCTAGGTACCTTACCAGTGCTTTCCTAAATGGTTCCCACTACGTCTTTTACAGAAAGGCAGTCAAACAATAGTTGTTTTCCAAATCAATTTTATGCCTTCTTACCTTGCAGTCTGCTGGAAACCTGATAGATGGATCACGTTTATGGCAGCCGGGAACCGCACATACACCCATACTTTTGGCTTGCTTCTCCTAATTTCTAGCGCATAATGGTAAATATTCCAGCAAACTAGATGTGTCTGAAGTACATTCAACATAATTCAATACGCGCAAACAACATACGCTGCTTACAAAATGTACAATAGGCTTTTTTAAATATAAAGATTCTGCCCTCCCTAACCCACAAAACATAGCGCTTTAGGTTCGCCAAAGAAGGCTGGGTAACCATTGACTCTCAGCGCCATCTACATCTTTATCAACTTTCAGACCCCATTAATTCTACGGCTGAGCGCGCAGCGAAATGCATTTGCTCAGCATTCAAACTGAATTTTCCATTCGTGTCACCACCCGTTCTAGTATTACAGCAAACAACACCTTCTTCTATTCAGTTCAGTAACAGTGCAGTAGGAGTTCAGTTCAGTGGCAGCTGAGCAACAGTTCCCTTCGCCTTTTCCGATCCCATTTCTATGCAGCTATGCTGTTATTCATCGAGACTAATCGAGACCACATTCCCAGTGGCTATCCCTCGTCCTGTTTCTAGGCTTTACTACAAAATATACATTTGTTGTACATTTTCAAGTTACTGACCTCTCCCAACGCAGCTCAAATGGAGCCGACCAACATCGCAATCAATCTGTACCGCTCAAGCCGACCCCATCCCATCGCATGAGGACTGCCAATCTAGCAGGTCTGCCGCCACAAATATAATTCCACATGATACACGCGATCAAATTGAATGCGATGTATTTATCATCAGCAACAGTTCCCTTCGCCTTTTCCGATCCCGTTTCTATGCAGCTGTGATGTTATTTATCGAGACTAATCTTGACCACATTCCCAGTGGCTATCCCTCGTCCTGTTTCTGGGCTTTACTACAAAATATACATTTGTTGTACATTTTCAAGTTACCGACCTCTCCCAACGCAGCTTAAATGGAGCCGACCAACATCGCAATCAATCTGTACCGCTCAAGCCGACCCCATCCCATCGCATGAGGACTGCCAATCTAGCAGGTTTGCCGCCACAAATATAATTCCACAGTTCCACTCTGGTTCCACGTTCCAATTCAGTTATGTTACAACCGGGAACATGAAATTTCATTTACGGAGTTGCCCACAATGAAACTGGCCATTAATATCCGTGCCGCTTCTCTCGTAGCATCTCTTCCCCGGTCCAATTCCACGATCCAATATCTGGTCGCATTTCCCGGTCCCCATCT
>JAOTOM010002347.1:0-99372 GCA_034440615.1 Ashinkailepas kermadecensis
AATTGAGAAATTGTAATGCTGAGGCTATCGCGGGCTTCTTAAATGTTCCGTAATTGTATCTTTCCTCTGTACGCATCAGCTCTTTGGCAGACCAATTGATGAGCCGAATAGTAATTGCGATTGAAACTGCTGCACCCGACATTTTTCAGTGCTGTTCATACGTTTTCGTTGAAGAGGTGGGCCTTTGATGAAGTATCAGAGTAGCATACACCTTCCCGGAATTAAAAGCTAATAGTAAGCCTGCCATGAACCCTTTACCAGAATTGTTTGCTCTCTTCAAATCGGCCTAGTTGTTTTGATATCTTAACTCTCAATTCATCGGTTTTCGTCAATGTAACTTTTCAACAATCAATGTAGGAATCAGCTTGAACCTAGTAGGACAGGAGCCATTTTTTAAAACTAAGTTATTGAAATACAATGTTGCCAAAATAACCTTAGGATTTTCTAAATCTAATGGGACAGCTGACTAGCATACCAAATCGGCTCTTGCACCTACGATTCGAACCATTTCATTGAGAACCTGCCCACAGTACCTTGTCTGGGCGGTTGCCAAATGTCCACGAAGGACATGGTCCGTGGAGTTCGTAATGACGCATAGGAACCAACAGAGACCTCTTTGCGATGACCTTCTCACCCTTGTCTTTAGATTAATCATCAGCACCCGTGGAAATGCAAAACATGAATTGCCATAGAAAGCCACCTTCATCCATCATCTCCTCCTGAGTGGATTTTGCGGAGAATATTCGGTTCGGAGAATACACGGCAGTGTTTAAAAACAACTCCGTCCTGCCGTCCCACATTGGCGGCCATAAGCTATTATTGCGAACTTAAATAATGACAAAAATCCCGTTCGCTATACATGAAACACACTACACTGTGGTTTATAAATTCTGATCACCAGTCTGTAGAATGCTAGGACGTCATTTTCGCGCTTCCACTTCCTAAGTTAGAAGTGCTACCGGCTGTTGGTCGACAAACGTGCTCGTCGTCGGTACCGGATGGCGCTTCACGCCGACCACGACACGCTGGGGTAATGGAAGACCATTGCCAGCACAGAAAGCGTCGACGAACCATATTAATGGCGCTTATCGAATAGCACTGGATGCTCTTTGTTGTTCTGCAACAAGGTGGGATCTTCGGTTGGCCTGTGAAATAGCAATAGGTATTGGTGTCTATGTGGGGTATTAATAGTGGTGAGAAGTCTGTGGGATGCCCGGCGACCATGGCCTACTTTATTATATATCTTTGCTGGGTTGGCTATCGTATGCCCCTCCATCAGCACATCATTCTATACGGCTGGATCCCTGTCTGTTCCAGTGATGAATTATCTTGTGTTCCAGTATCAATACCATCTGGAATAACGATAGATGAAATGAGTGGCGTCAATTATTGATGTTGGAGACCCAAAATGCGCCATTACGTTGCTGTCAATAAACATTTCCATTGCCAAATACTCCCTGGAGTGTTTTTGCAAAATGATATCAATAACTGGAACAATCCCTTTAAGAACACTACGAGCATTTTCACAAAACGACATCCCTGTCTCGTAGCCGTGTGGCTATTTATCACCCGAGGGCTCAGCGTTCTCAACAACAGTGTTTGTCTTCCTGAACTGAGACCTGGTGCCAACTCAGAAGTTGTTTTTGAAGTAAGATCTAAGCCAATGGCATTTCCCCAGAAGTGCAGTATGTGTGAACAAGATTGTCTGAAACACTTTTTGTACCTACCAGATGTTGAAAACACCCTCCTGTGAGATTGTCTAGATTGTTCGTTGCGCCCGCAAGGCTTCCAGCCATGGGTCATTTGGCATGGTAAAAATGTAACTTCGATCATTTGGATTATCTGGATAAGTGGGATGTTCGCTCCGGTGTCACCTAACTGGAGTCTTGCATGCTATCCAAAGATATCCTGGGATCTTACAACGTCATAGCAACGTCGTAATATCATAACATGGTGACAAATGATATTACAGGCGATATACAAATACATTTATTCGTGTGCATGACCAAGTGGTTGATATGCTTGTTTTGTTGGGTGGTGAGTGTATCGGAGCCGCGAGTTCAGGACAATACGCTTCCGACTGTTATCAGCAGACACGAACCACCAGAAGCACCCTGACGAATTTGGTGCAATGTTTAGAAGAAACCAACCTACTGTATTTTTGTTGTTGGATGAGGTGCAAACTTGTTAATAATGCTCCATACCATTGAATAAAATTGTCGGGCTCGACGTTATTCCTGGAGGCATTTTTCCTCTCACTTCGCCAATTGTATTTTCCTAGGCCTTTTTTTTCGCAGCATGACCCACGTCGTACCGCAGATAACTGATTAATCTGAACTGAACCTTTTCGTTCACGAACAACGTTCAACAACAAAGGGTAATTCCAGGAGATCGGCTGCAGTCATTTGTCGATGAGGGGGAGAGGGTGTTGTTCTTGAGTTGTTCTTGCTGAAGGCATTGCAATGATACACTCTCCTAAAATAACTTCGCACTGATCAAGTATTCTGTGATCATGGCTTCTTCAACTGCATGCATCCTAGACTTTTACGACGCACATACATACGGGCAAGGGAAGATACCTTCAGCGTGTCATGTTATTTGTAAATGAGGTGCCGTGTCAAACTGAACCCGGGTAAGTGTATGTCCCATGTCCTCCTGGAAGTCGATCTACGCCACCCCTGGCTTATCCACTCCCAGTTAATTAACTAATGAGGTGCACGTATCCCCCGAGCGTGACGGCGAATGATGACACAACTGCTCATCAGCATGGTCAGCTGTTGATGCCTATGTTCCGAGCCTGATGACGACGCTCTCCAACACCGTGGCCTGGCAGCAGGCAGCCATTGGCCATGCTCGTGTCGAGCTGCGCAGTGAATGACTAATGAGACGGATGTCCGCAGCACGGGAGACACCGCTGCACGTGGCGTCCAGGTATGGTCACACGGCCATCGCCCAGCTGCTCTGTGAGGCGCACACCAACCTGGACATCCAGGACGACGTAAGTCGCTGCTGCCGCCTCCCGGCTCCCGCCACTCCCGCCACTCCCGCCGCTCCCGCCACTCCCGTCACTCCCGCCGCTCCCGCCACTCCTGGCTCCCGCCACTCCCGCCACACGGCCATCGCCCAGCTGCTCTGTGAGGCGCACACCAACCTGGACATCCGGACGAGGTAAGTCGCTGCTGCCGCTGCTGCCGCCAATCCCGCCGCTCCCGCCACTCCCGCCGCTCCCGCCGCTCCCGCCGCTCCCGCCACTCCTGGCTCCCGCCACTCCCGCCACACGGCCATCGCCCAGCTGCTCTGTGAGGCGCACACCAATCTGGATCCGGGACGACGTAAGTCGCTGCTGCCGCTGCTGCCGCCAATCCCGCCACTCCCGCCACACGGCCATCGCTCACCTGCTCTGTGAGGCGCACACCAACCTGGACATCCGGACGAGGTAAGTCGCTGCTGCCGCCTCCCGGCTCCCGCCACTCCCGCCGCTCCCGCCACTCCCGCCGCTCCCGCCACTCCCGCCGCTCCCGCCACTCCTGGCTCCCGCCACTCCCGCCACACGGCCATCGCTCACCTGCTCTGTGAGGCGCACACCAACCTGGACATCCGGACGAGGTAAGTCGCTGCTGCCGCCTCTCGACTCCCGTCGGTGATATCTGGCCATGGCGCACTTGGATCGGTGGGGGTATTTATTGGCACGTGTGCCCAGATTCGCTCTGCTGGACTTCAGGATGCAAATAACATAAAATCTTCCTTCAGAATTTGTGATATTCAATGGAAATGGAGCAGCAATCAACTGATTCCTGACCTCAATATAGGCCAACATTCTGATTTTAATGACTATATTAAGTCAGATTTAGAAGTTGTCTCAAGCTGGAGCAATATTTACATCCTTGTCTCGACATGCAGGTGACATTTTACTGGCAAGTGTCTATAGCGTATGGTCCGGCCAGGTCCGGTCAGAGTCTGCAGCTAGAGGCCAGTCAAAGGTTTCTTCGATGCCCACCGTGGGACTTCTTTGGAAATGGTAATTTCTGGCAGCATAATACTTTTGGTTCTTTTTTTGTATTGCAGCTTCTTTTAACGATATCGCTTTACTTTGTGCACATCTAGTTTTACGTTATGTATCATAAACGATTTGCAAGGTCGAGCAACGCTAGCACTGATTAATTATTAATGAGCCACATTTTAGTGATCGTCTTCAAGTTAATATGGAAATGAGCTTCAATGAATGGTTTCTTAAGGAAAATTAATCGTTCGGATCGATTTCTCCCAATTTTACCCTGGCAATCCGAAAACGTTGAAAACAATATTTACAGCATGCTTGGCCGCGGAGCTGGCAACACAATTAGGATCAGTACGTTATCAGAGATGACACTGTAAAAACACCTTCGGGGTTCCTAGCGACTCTGTCGTCAGATGGAATACACAATCCGACTATGGAGCCGCCGAGAGCCCTGAAAGGTAATTGAAGTGTTTTTCAAAGGGTCATCCCAGCCAACTTTATTCGTTATCATGAGGTCTTTAAGATGTTTTTTTCTCTCAAAAAGTTAGGATCCAATCTGCTTCCATATTAGTTAACTTCACACCAGCCGATTTTAATAGTAGGTTACATGGTTAGTAGGTATGCAACTAATTTGTTTACTAATTAATCTTATTATTCGTCCGTGCTAAACCCGTACCTCCGAGGACTGGGGGTTATTGTATCTACACATGAGTGTCGTGCTGCTAACTGCTCGAAAGTGACCCCATTTGTTCACCGAACACATATGATATTCTAGTGTCAAGCTATCGACAAAGATGTGATGGCATCAATTATGATTACATCAACTCTGTTTGCATGTGTCTGCTGTGTTTGCTTGTCCTTCGTTTTTCTTCTTATCCAGATTATTTGCATGCACTGCGTTCTTTTTTGGCCAGCTCTGCTGTTATGAATTAGCTAGTTTTTTAATGCGCTGTTTGCTTTTTTCGGCATGTTTTGTTGTCGGAACATATTACTGTGTGGTGTCGTATGCCGATGCAACCAGCTTCCTTCGCTCGTCTGCCGCTTGTCATGCAACCGAGGTTTGGAGGCTTCGGTTGACATTGCGTTGCTCTATTTTCTGAAGGATTTTCGTCGTTGGAATAAGGCGTGGTAATATAAAAGTGCAACTTTTAGTTTTCTTTTAAAGGTAATGTAGGGAAGTTTGTCCTTCCCCTGGATTTATCAGCCACTTCACGTATGATTGGGGCAAATAGTAAAACTTCCTTGGCACGTAGATAGCTGGTTGTTACGTCGACGTTTGCGATATTTATAACCCCGGGTATAAATTCAATAGCTCTAAGCTTCCATCTCAGAGCTCTGATTCGACCATCTTGACAGGCACCTCAAAATCCAGCACTGATATTTGCGTCCTTCACTCAACAGTTAAACGGCCACAATGCTTCAGATTTTAATGGTGCAGCGTGATATACGAGTTAGTACTGTAGCTTCATCTTGACAGACAGGCACAGCTGCTTCACATACGATTCATACGGCCATCTCACATCTTCATACATCTCAAGGCTTCAACATCCATCTCAACAGTCACAGGGCCACAGTACATCTTGTTAAATCTCAGCCATCTCTTCATACATCTGCTCAGCCTCCGGTCACACATTCAAACATTGGATGAGGCATTATCATTGACATACAGTTCCGCTTACGTCTCGACCGGTCTTCACACATTCTATCATTTTCATCTCAAGGGACTCATCTCAAGGGACTACATCTGCACAGTCACACAGCGTCTCTCGATCAGAGTCCTCAGACGTACCTCAGACGTACCTCAGTGTGGGGCCGGCGGCGGCCAGCCGCCCGCCTGGGCTCCGTCGCGAGGTAAGCGACAGACTACGCCCATATCACG
Organism: Ashinkailepas kermadecensis; assembly: GCA_034440615.1. Lineage (NCBI taxonomy): Eukaryota > Metazoa > Arthropoda > Thecostraca > Neolepadidae > Ashinkailepas > Ashinkailepas kermadecensis. Next base: position 5,877 of record JAOTOM010002347.1, read on the forward strand.
TGACTCAGCCCGCGACACGTCAACCGCGCCGCATTCCAGGGCATCGGCCCCGGCCAGAGAACAATGGCGGACTCTGAACCCTACTGCAACGGCGGGCGCGCCGTCCCTCGGAGACATCAGAGACAGACTACCTCAGCTCAGAGTCGCTCTGAATCTCTGACTCTGCGTCTTGGCAGCCTCGCGCCTGGTCCGGCGTCGGACAACCGAGCTGCTTCCTCAGCGTATACCTTCAAACAATGCCAACTCGGCGGCGCTCGCGCTGTTCACAGACAGCCGGCAGTTCGGGGCGCTGCAGCACAACTGACATTTCACATGTCATAAGACACATGAACATTCATCCAGCAGTCATCCAATATTCCACTACATTCATAATTCATACACACTTATATAGACTACACACACGTGCATCATATATGCCTGTCCTACACCCGACAACACAGACATTGGCCACGGGGTATGACATCTGTCACACCTCTGTCATTCCACACACACACACACACTGCACTCGAGACACGCCTAACACATTGTCACAGTGACAGGGTCTGTCACATCACACCATCCTACTCATGTACTTACACCCGTGCCATGTGTCATCTATACACGTTTCATCTTTCAGTCATATACAAACACACACACACACACACACCTGCCCATTGGGTTCCCATAATATAATCACTGTCATACATCACCCATTGACGGTCACATCACAGTGATACATTATTTGTGAAATAGGGTGGAATATATCACTTTCTGAACATGCAATCAACATCCTTCTCCAAGAAGTAGCGACATCCTGCTTCTTGATGCGTGCTTATGAAGTCTTCATGTTTCCTTTCTAACACTATCTTGTGTATAAGTATCATGTTCATGCTCTTGATAAGGAATGGTGATACATGAACATTTCGCAATGCAATTTCAGGTAAAGGGAATACATATAGTGTGATTCGGCCTACAATACCATTTTATAGCATGGGCATTATTCTTCCTATCCTGAATATAGCTCTTCCTAAATGATGAATCTCAAAACAAATGATAAAGGTACAGCTATTAGTACCGAAACCATTGGCTCGAATTTGAGTCTGAATGACATCAAAATAATTTTAAAGGACATTGATTCCATGACAAATTTCGACATCCTTCTGTGCTGGTCTCGACCTCTCACACCTAACAAAAAAAAACATTATTTTAACCCTGTCACATCTTCTCACTGGCATTCACATTCACATCACCCCGGACATTTCATCATCTGACGACGGCGGCCGGGTATCGAGGTCACACCTGCAGCGGCAGGGCGCCGGCCGGAAAGAGGGAGGGGATGGTACAAGGTCCACTGCTCGGCCCCGACCAGAGTAGTGGCCTGCCCACGTAAGCAGCCAGACAGGCTGGGCGCCGGGTATCTCGGAAACTGTCGCAACATGAACTGTGGGGATGGGGCTGAAGTTCTGAAATCAAGTGTCCCGAAAACGAACTCTGCTACAACACAGCCGAGTTCCAAAAATTCCGAATTGAATTTATAGATCAATTCTGGGATCCACTAGACAAATCACGGCCAACGACATTCATTCCCCATTCACTCACATTCACTTACAGTCTAATACAACCAACACATTAATACGAGTTATGACTAGCAATACAGAAAATCCTACGCGTGTCCTTCAGTAAACATCGTTCACTGAAGATTCTGCCCAATGTGGCAGGTAAGGCGAGGCAACTGCCTGCCCACCTGTGTGTGCCTTTCGGGTACCACTCGAGTATACACCGCTCCAGTTATCGAGTGCACCATTCAGCCAGGCGCAGGTAGCCTGGTCCTCAGGGTGCCATGGCAGCGCACCTCTGGTAGCGCCCAGCCGTGAGCAAGCGTCGCCATGAAGCGCAGCTCCTTATGATCAGTGGCGTGGTCAGTCCCACTGGTCGGAGTCGCCGGCAGTGCTGTAACAGCACCGTCTCGATCGCGGTCATCTCTATGTGGCAGATTAGTGAGTGGTGACGATATGAACTGCTCCAGCTCAAGTTAGTCAAGCACTATCTCCTGATCATCAGATGAAGTCAGCTTTCTCTTCACCTGGTGGTATGAGGTAGGAGTGGCTAACTCGCTGTAGGGCTCGAGGACAGGACTCGGTTCGCAGGTGCGGATGCGCAGGATAAGTGTTCATTTTAGCCACTAGCCAAAATAAATACAGCACTTTCACAAGTTTCAGCAAACAGCAGAACATCAGATATAACTACAGTCAGTCTATCACGTTTAATCACTAACATTCACACAATCAAGTAGACATATATCAACATAATCAACACCTCAATTCATTCGTACAAGACATCAACTTGAATCATCCAACATTTCACAGGTAAAATATCTCAATCCATACTAGCATTCATAATAGGTGGCACCACACACATTGCGTCTCTGTTCCGTATAGGGGTCGCCACTGCCGTCGAGTTATTCCGAAGTTCCGATAGGTGGCACCACATAAGACCTACCGATTTTCCTGTACGGTGGCGCTATTTGCGTCCGTTATTCTCACCATAGATGGCGCTATCTGCGCTCCGGTGTTTCCGTATAGGTGGCGTCACTGCTGGTTGGCACTGTGAACCAAAAGCGCACACTACAAACAAATACTCAACAATTCGTTCTGTTCAGTCACAGTTCAGTGAAAAGAATACAAAGTTTTGAGCGATGGAAACGATTTCTACCATTCACACTCTAGTCACATTCTGGTGTGTCTCACAGGACACCGGGGATGAGCATGCGTCTCTCTGTCATTGGACGCTCTGGTCTCGACAGTACTGAGTAGCTAATAAAGCTCAAACAGTCAGAGCTCTCTTGGGAGCTCAAGCTAACTGCTTAACCAAAGCTAAGTGGCCTACTAGCCAAATAACTTCTTGGTGCTCAAGTTATAATCAACCAATCTTGCACCGAATTCATCTAGGCTGTGACATACTCGTCCATCAGCCTCTTAGTGCTCAAGTTAATCAAACTTATCTTGCACCGATACTCAACATACATACGCCAAAACATACATGTAGATGTAATCGTAGTCCCAACAATTTTATTTCATCTGGGTACAAATGGGCGCCAAATGACCATGTAGTCGCGCCCTTAAGCCCAAATAATCAATCAATCAATCATCTGGGTACAAGTGTCACCCAAATAAAATAAGTATGCCCTTGCAATGGCAATAATTTCATTTTCCTCAAATAGAAATAATTCAAATAAATAATCTCCGAAAGCAAAATCAATTCTGTAATATTAACTTCCCTTGAAGTCGAATTATTCAAGTCCCCGAAAAATTTGTATATGACTGTCTATTTAATTATTAGCTATTATGTCATTAAATTATTTAACTAAGTAGATAACATCCATTTTAAAGTGCATTGGAATTCATTATAATACTACAGTTGAATGTAAGTTGCATTTCAACAATGTTTCATTACTCTAAGTTAACCTATTTTTCCATCTTAATTAATTGAGCAACTCACAAAATTAATTATAACTCACTCAATAATGGTTTGATATTTTCCTCAAACCATGAGCTCGTATCGCGAGCCGTATTTAAGTAATACTGTTGGGGCTGGCATTTCAATTTATTTAATCAAGTAATCATTTTCCAAAATTATTCCGCTCACAAGAATTAGGCTTCACTAATTATACGTTTCAATTTCATATCAGAGTCCACACAATAATTTACAAGTATGGCATACAACGAACGGCAGATATCAAGTGATATTCTAAAATTATACCACACTGTTCTAGTAGTGGCCAAAATTCAAAGATGTGTTTTGGCAGGATTTCGGGAATTCCCGTACTCACGGTTTACTGGCTTTTGATATGAAAATGACTGTAGCGGTGAATTTTCGTTCAGCGTCTCTCGTTGGACTTGTTCTGGTACAGCAGTCAGCTGGTGACAGCAGTTGCTCGTCTCTCTGACGGTCTCTTCCTGTTTCTCAACTCAGGCACCATGATTAGATTCAATCCAAGCTTGCTTACATCCGGGTCACGTCACAGTTGTAGGGAAGTTTTTCCTTCCCCTGGATTTATGAGCCACTTCACGTATGACTGGGGAAAATAGTCAGACTTCCTTGGCACGTAGATAGCTAGTTATTACCTCAACGTTTGCGATATTTAAAACCCCGTGTATGAATTCAATAGCTCTAAGCTTCCATCTCAGAGCTCTGATTCGACCATCTTGACAGGCACCTCAAAATCCAGCACTGATATTTGCGTCCTTCACTCAACAGTTAAACGGCCACAATGCTTCAGATTATAATGGTGCAGTGTGGTATACGAGTTAATACTATAGCTTCATCTTGACAGACAGGCACAACTGCTTCACATATCATTCATACGGACATCTCACATCTTCATACATCTCAAGGCTTCAACATCCATTTCAACAGTCACAGGGCCACAGTACATCTTGTTAAATCTCGGCCGTCTCTTCATACATCTGCTCAGCCTCCGGTCACACATTCAAACATTCGATGAGGAATTATCATTGACATACAGTTCCGCTTACGTCCCGACCGGTCTTCACACATTCTATCATTTTCATCTCAAGGGACTCATCTCAAGGGACTACATCTCCACAGTCACACAGCGTCTCTCGATCAGAGTCCTCAGACGTACCTCATACGTACCTCAGTGTCAGACTGAGGCTGGTGGCACACCCCCATGTCAGATAGTAGGCTGGTGTAAGGCAGCCAATTCATCGTTCGAAGACACCATTTTTGAAACATCGGGTTCTTTCAAGAATAACTGAGCCTTCAGCCACGTATTGACGCCATTCCGTCCCACTGAACAGTCGCGGAAGCAGACATTTCCAGCAGTTGTTGCGACTGAAATCGGATGCCCATCCAGCCCATCGTCTGTCCCGGATACTTATCCAGCCGATCATATGTCTACTCGCAATCCAGCCCATCATCTGTCTTCTCAGTTGGGAGAACTCTGTCGGGAAGCTGGCCGCGAAGTATTTCCAATATTGAATTCATCTAACATCATATCTGCAGCATTTCGTTAACTATGTGAATTTCTGAGAACTATTCGCATTTGAGTCCCGCGACGTTCTAGATGCATTTGTCATAGCGGCGCCGTTCCTCGAATTTGACAGAGATTGAACAACCTTAACTTCGTGCTGAGCTGGAAACGTTTGGGGCACACACCTGCCCATCCTTCAATGCATCGGCATGCCCCGGCCACACTGTACTCTGTTCGGCGGATACATTCGGCGGTGGCCTGCTGGAGAGCCGGCCCGCTGTGACTTGTGTGTGCGTTTGTGTGTGTGTGTGTTCGCCGCCGGCCCCGGTGTGACCTGCGTGTGTGCGCGTGTGTTCGCCGGCACAGCATGCGGAGACAGCGCTGCACATGTCCGTGTGGCACGGCTTCCCCGTCATTGCCAGCCTGCTCTGTTTGGCCGGAGCCAACGCCAACGTCGTCAACCACGTGAGTAGCCACCGCGATCGCGTCAGTAGCCGCCGCGATCACGTGAGTAGCCGTCGCGGTGGCGTGAGTAGCCAACGCGAGCATACCTGTGCTGCTGTACGGGTGCTCCTCACCAGCTCTTTGATACCATACCAGTGCTCCTTTCCAGTTATGTGATACTGTACTGGTGTTCATCACCTACCCTGTGATTCTGTACCGAGGCTCACCAGCCCGGCTCACAAACTCCATGCATGCGATCCCTACCTCTCCCTGTCCGGGCCACTTCCAAACGATCTCTACGTCTGTGCATGCTAAATGCTAAACGCACTACCTGATAATAAGCTCAGAGAGATAAAACATCGTTCTGAAAAATGGAGTTCGCACTCACGTAGGAATAGGCGAGACGAAATAGCGCAAGACTGCTTGAGAATAGGACATACATACCGCTCACTCACTCTTGCTGTGTGGTTTGCTGACAGACTGACATACATACCGCTGACTCACTCTTGCTGTGTAGTTTGCTGACATACTATGACAGAATAGGACATACGTACCGCTCACTCACTCTTGCTGTGTGGTTTGCTGACATACTATGACAGAATAGGACATACATACCGCTCACTCACTCTTGCTGTGTGGTTTGCTGACATACTATGACAGAATAGGACATACATACCGCTCACTCACTCTTGCTGTGTGGTTTGCTGACATACTATGACATAATAGGTCATACATACCGCTCACTCACTCTTGCTGCGTGGTTTGCTGACATACTATGACATAATAGGACATACATACCGCTCACTCACTCTTGCTGTGTGGTTTGCTGACATACTATGACATAATAGGACATACATACCGCTCACTCACTCTTGCTGTGTGGTTTGCTGACATACTATGACAGAATAGGACATACATACCGCTCACTCACTCTTGCTGTGTGGTTTGCTGACATACTATGACATAATAGGACATACATACCGCTCACTCACTCTTGCTGTGTGGTTTGCTGACATGCTATGACAGAATAGGACATACGTACCGTTCACTCACTCTTGCTGTGTGGTTTGCTGACATACTATGCTGCCAGAAATGTCACGCCCGCCTATCTGTGCGTCATGGCCTGCTCTCCTGCCCCGGTTATGACGAGGAGCGTGGACGTCACTTTGGGCGTATGCAGTCTCGTGTCACTCAGTGATTTTTTTATTTGGCAACAACTCTATTATTGCCCAATCAGGGCGACTTTTGTATTACCTCACCGAAGTATCCTTCTTTGTGATGTATGCACCACGTGGAACAGGCTGAACGACATTACAACGTAACATATGTACATGTGGTTACTATTAGTTTACTATTCCGCAGGTCTTGCTAGTATCTGTGTCGCATCGACATGTGAATATCTAATATCTTAATGGGTGTTTTGACGAATGAATTCGATGATTCATCAAGCCCAAATATATAGCTAGCTCACCAACGCTCTAATACTATAACGATGCTCCTTCCGAACCCTGTGATATCATACCGGTGCTCCTTCCCAGCCCTGTGATACCATACCGGTGCTCCTTCCCAGCCCTGTGATACCATACCGGTGTCCTTCCCAGCCCTGTGATGCTATACCGTGCCCTTAACCCACAATGATACCATCTCTATCTCATAATCCCTATAATTTTGTTTTTTTTCTCTTGGCGCGAAAAAACCATTTTTTTCAAAACCGCAAAAAACAAATACTAACTAACTAACTTTTGTCTAGGCCCTGTGATACCATACCGGTGCTCCTTCCCAGCCCTGTGATACCATACCGGTGCTCCTTCCCAGCCCTGTGATGCTATACCAGTGCTCCTTCCCAACCCCCAATGATACCATCTCTATCTCATAATCCCTATGATGCTGTATCTGTGCTCTGGGCGCGAATGATCCATTCTGGTCGAAGCGCCCTAAAGCCCAAATAACTAACTAACTAACTGTGTCTGTGCTCCTCACTGGCCCTGTGATACCATACCGGTGCTCCTTCCCAGCCATGTGATACCATACCGGTGCTCCTTCCCAGCCCTGCGATGCAGTACCGGTGCTCTGCGCCGGACCTGTGATACTACACCGGTGATCCTTGCCAGCCCTGTGACACTGTAGCAGTGCTCTTCACCAGACCTGTGATACTACACCGGTGATCCTTGCCAGCCCTGTGACACTGTAGCAGTGCTCTTCGCCGGACCTGTGATACTACACCGGTGATCCTTGCCAGCCCTGTGACACTTAGCAGTGCTCTTCAGCCAGCCTGTGACTGAGAGTGCTTCGCCGGACCTGTGATACTACACCTGGTGATCCTTGCAGCCCTGTGACACTGTAGCAGTGCTCTTCACCAGACCTGTGATACTACACTGGTGATCCTTGCCAGCCCTGTGACACTGTAGCAGTGCTCTTCACCAGACCTGTGATACTACACCGGTGATCCTTGCCAGCCCTGTGACACTGTAGCAGTGCTCTTCACCAGACCTGTGATACTACACTGGTGATCCTTGCCAGCCCTGTGACACTGTAGCAGTGCTCTTCACCAGACCTGTGATACTACACTGGTGATCCTTGCCAGCCCTGTGACACTGTAGCAGTGCTCTTCGCCGGACCTGTGATACTACACCGGTGATCCTTGCCAGCCCTGTGACACTGTAGCAGTGCTCTTCGCCGGACCTGTGATACTACACTATCCGTGACCTGTAGCTCCCTTATACACCTTTTTTGACACTGTAGCAGTGCTCTTCGCCGGACCTGTGCTGCAGTGCCGGCGCTCGATATCATGCCATACGTTAAATCTGGTAGCGTGTCGCTGTGTACTCTGTAAACGCCATGGAAGTTTGTGGACGTTGAGGATGACATGGACGCCGTGGATGCTGAGAGCGATAGCTGAAATCATCTATTATGTGATATCCCCGGGCACTGCACGCCGAACCCTGCCGAATGTGACAGCGACCAGTTCGTGGTTGCGATGCACTATTCAGTAGGGAAGATGCGCATATTCAGTAGGGAGCAGGAAGTAGGGCAAAACTTCTGGAGAAGTGGGCTATGTCGGGACCGCCAACAGTGAATAGTATACGCGTTGCGTCAGCTTTCACCCACAGTACAGGCATTGGAAAACATTAAGCCGTTGTTGTGGGGGGGGGGGAAAGGGGAAAATAACGTCATGTGGCGCCGGCGGTCTGCTGTGATTTGTGGCTGGTCTGTGTATCAGCTGGAGATCTGTGGAAGGCCTGGGTTCAGTTTAGACCGGCTGTTGACGTCGAACCCTCATCAGTGGCGGCTGCCGCTGCAGCCCACTTGTTCCAGTTTCAGCCGCCTGCTCCCACGACACTGCGCCGGCGATCGCTTCCGAGGCCGTGCTCCTCGTGACCTCTGGTGTTGCAACATTAACGGAGAACCACTCGAGAGCCTCCCCGAGGCCCAGCTCTCGCTTCACTGGCCACACTCGCCGCTGTGTTCGCCCACCTTCCGTCACCACCAATCCTCCGTCACCGCCCACCTTCCGTCACCACCAATCCTCCGTCACCGCCCACCTTCCGTCACCACCAATCCTCGCCGCCCACGCTCCGGCGCGAGAGGGGAGGGGAAGTGGTGGGGAAGCGCTGCTACACCGTCCACCGGCAATGCTCGACTCTCAGTAGGTAATCTCTGGATCTTTTGTCTGCATCACGAGAGGGCGAAACGTCACTATGCTGCATGCTCCTTGCCATCTCCCCCAGTAGGAGCGTGAGTCACCGCTTTATTGTACTCCTCACCACCTCCCCTGTACCACAGGAGGACGAGACGCCATTTCACAGTACTCCTCACGACCTGCCCTGTACCACAGGAGGATGAGAGGCCGCTTCACTGTACTCCTCACCACCTCCCCTGTACCACAGGAGGACGAGACGCCGCTTCACTGTACTCCTCACCACCTCCCCTGTACCACAGGAGGACGAGACGCCGCTTCACTGCTCTTCACCACCTTCCCTGTACCACAGGAGGACAGGACGACGCTTCACTGCTCCTCACCGCCTCCCTTGTACCACAGGAGGACGATACCCCGCTTCACTGTACTCCTCACCACCTCCACTGTACCACAGGAGGACGAGACGCCGCTTCACTGCTCCTCACCACCTCCCCTGTACCACAGGAGGACGAGACGCCGCTTCACTGCGCGGCGGCGCGCGGCCACCTGGAGGCGGTGCGCAGTCTGCTGGACGCCGGCGCCAGTCTGGACGTGACAGACCGGCGCGGCGCCACCCCACTCCACCTGGCGCTGCACAGAAGACACGTGCACGTGGCGCACCTCCTGCTGCAGGCGGGCGCCGACTGCGACCTGGCCGACCACGTGAGTGAATGGTTTGGTCTGGCCTGGCCGACCACGTGAGTGAGCGGTCTGGCCTGGCTGACCATGTGAGTGAGCGGTCTGGCCTGGCTGACCATGTGAGTGAGCGGGTTGTCCTGGCTGATCACGTGAGTGAGCGGTCTGGCCTGGCTGACCATTTGAGTGAGCGGGCTGGCCTGGCCTGGTCCGGCCGACCATGCACTCCGACCTGATATGACCAGAGCACCACGTGGATCTGACTGGTGTCTGATCTGACCTTACCAGGCGGACCACGTGAGTGTCTGGTATGACTTCACCTGACCCGACCCGATCCGACGGATCACGTGAGTGACGGCACTCTGACCTGATTAGGTTGAAATATATATATATAGATGAGTATGTACAATTTATATATATAGCTTGCGCCCCGATCTTGCCTGACGAGTTGCCAACTGGTCATCTCAGCCGGATGCGTTAATAGCGAGCTCATGAAGCGGCTCGAACCCGTTGTGCCAAGACTTTTCAAGCAAGCGCTCTGTTCACTGAGCTAACCGGGCGGCAAAGATTCAGCGAAGCTTTTAAGCTTAGTAAAATAACAACAAACTACAAATAGCGTCACTATCGGATTCACCGTGCTTTTATTATGCATAGGTGATGATAACTAGCTGTCAGCTTTCGTCTTTATGGGTTTTGCGTTTGTTTGAAAGGACGTGGTGCTCTTGCCCAGCGCACATGGAAACGGGCTGGCAGTGTGACTGAAGTCTCCTTTCCATCTTACCTATTCCTACAAGTAATTGGTCCATTATTCCGCTTCTGATCGGACTGCCTCTCCCTCTGACCGACTATGTCAAGGTCGCTCCGGCTTGGTATCCCCGATGCCATCCGCAGCGCCTGAATAGCAGGAGTACCTGCCACAAAAGGGTAGTGTATGCTGACGTCACGCTTCGAAATGGCACGTGTGGGCAGGCCAAGGCGGGTAAGAGGGTGAATTGTGCAGAAGTCTGGACCAGGCGGCTGGGTAGTTCTTGGTACATGCAATAAAGGCGCAGGTTCCTGGCACCGGTGTTCGTGGCACGTGCAAATGTCCGCTATGGCGTTAGGCTGAGGAAGAGTGTAAATGGCTTCGGCGAAGAAATCAAACATCATGGTAGGGTGAAAAATGCACCAACAAATGGCCAGTCAGTGACGTAGATAGACGTTGAGAAACAGACTACGGATGTTGCCGATATCACGTGACACGTTTGAATGTTCTCACGTGGTCCAGCTGGGAAACGTGAAGATCGATCAACGAGAAATGAAGGTAAGTTATTTCATGATGGCCTTAGATCTCGGCAACAGCCACCAGGGGCCACACAATTGAAACATTGTGGATATTGTGGGACAATATTTGCACCTTAAAATTACGGCCCAGATTCCCTGTGCACGACTTGCCACATCAGCGCGTGTCGACGAAAGTCGCCCGATTTCACCCGAAGACATTTCACGACGATATATCCGCGCCGACTAGAGTTCGAGAGGGAGGATTAGCGTGATACCGACATAATTTAATTGTGCATCCTTCATGCCATGAGAGCGTAATGCAAGGCTGTGCAAAGTTAAGTTTAATCCCCTGGTCCGTTTCAAAGTTATATATGTAGTCGCTGTGGTCCGAACAATGCAGTCGCCGGGTCCGAACCGCAAACACGCTTGACAGCTTTCAGTGCAACCCGCACGGGCGGACCGCACGTCCGCCGGCGGCCAGCTTTATTCTCACACTCCCGCGGCCGGGGTCTTTCGGCGCGAAAGCAACAAGCCAATCGGAAGGCACGCGTCGCCTTGGCGACGCGCGGGACCATGACGTCACCCGTCTACACTCTATAAACCTTGAAAAAAGGAGTGCCCACGCACCCAACACTCACGACCAAGACATGACACCGGAGCGAAATGGCACACGATGTATCGCCACGCTGTTCGAACTATCGCCACAAGTGGTCGTCCGCAGTATGGCAACGGGTTTATCCGCAACACAAAGACTGATGTCACGACTGCGCAAGACCGTCGCAAGTCTTAATAGGGCACGCACTAGATTTCAGCACAAGGCATCTAGCACTCGCCATAGGCGCCCCAACAAGCGTTCCACAATCCGCACAGACATTACACAGTTTCACAATGTGGTGTCGACCCGAAACAAGCCGCCCATCCACTAACGCATCCCCGGCGGGATCCTCATTTCCGCCCAACGCTAGTTATAACAATTGGTACACTAGCATCTTATTCTAACATCGCGCAACCAGGAGCTCGCTTAACCCGACTCGATCGTCGCAACACAGTTGTCGGTACACTCGGGGGAAGTCCAGGCCCGGGGTCACCTGTCTCTGACCCCACTCCCTCCACGGATGGGACAACATCAGGGCTTTCTATTCCTAAGCTAAACGTAGTGCCCGTCAACGCCGATTCTCTCCTGACAGCGGGGCACCCATCCCCTTCTTCCCTCAGAACGGAAGTTGCTTGGGTGGGACCCATATCGCCCCTGCTACTCTCGGCACCACCAGCCGCTAACGCATCCGCGCCGAGATCCCCACATTCCCCAACGACGCGAGTTCCGAGAGCGGTGCTTCCGGAGGAAGGATGTGAACCCCCTTCGCCTCCAGATTCCAGCACGCCAGGTCGGAATATGCCACATCGAACGGGTGGTGCGGGTGACCCAGCCCCGGACACCGGCGCGAGCGGCTCACCGACGCCCTGCCTCTCGTCATCCACACTCAAGCCACGTCCTGCTGGCGTATCTGTTACGCCAGCTGCACATCCAGGCACTGCATCCCTGGCAGCCGCACTTCGGGCACCTTAACATCTCGCTTGTCACAGTTATACCTCATTTGACCAGGCTGGCCACAGGCGTAACACTTGTGGCCTACGCACAGGTCCACTAGACCTAAGTCCAGTCCGGACTCGGAGCTCTAGTTCGGCTATCCTCTTCTCTAACCGAGCAACAGCTGACGCTTCAGGCTGCCCCCCCCCCCCCTGCAGCCATCTGGCGCACCGGCTGCATCACGTGCCGAGCGGCACTGCACACGTGACGTACTTTTTCCACTACATCCTCAAAATTACTCGCCTTGACAAGGCACTCACGGTTCCGACGCTGAGAATCGCACGCAGGAGTTGCGAGTCAGTCCTCCTGCGTAGGGCCTTAGCCGTGTCCTCGAGATGCCACGTTGCTACGCGGAGTCGTTACATCATCGCAATCAGCTGGCGCGCAGACGAGTTCAGCTGGCGCGCGGACGAGTACTGGAGGCGCCTGCTAGTCTGCCGTTGCTAGGCGACAACAGCACTCTCACCAGAACCTGTATCTGGCAGGGCCGCCATCTTGCAATCGCTGTACATCTTGCTCGCGACCCCCAAACTCATCACTTGTACGCGATCCTTCTGTGTAAGTGGCTGCAATCACGCGTCACACCGAGCCAAATCATAAGTCACTACACACCGTTACGACAGGATTCCGACGACGCGAATCCTCCGCTCCTCAGTTCTCAGTCCGCCACAACACTCAATCGAGTCATCTGGCTTCCGTCGTGCGAGTCAGACGACCCGAAAGCTGTCAATCCGACCGCTGCCACCAATGTAGTCACTGGGTCCGAACAATGCAGTCGCCGGGTCCGAACCGCAAACACGCTTGACAGCATTCAGTCCAACCCGCACGGGCGGACCGCACGTCCGCCCGCGGCCAGCTTTATTCTCACACTCCCGCGGCCGGGGATCTTTCGGCGCGAAAGCAACAAGCCAATCGGAAGGCACGCGTCGCCTTGGCGACGCGCGGGACCATGACGTCACCCGTCTACATATAGAATAACTATAAGCAGTGAGCTCGTTCAGGCTAATTGGGGAAGCGCCCCTCTGCGCTAAGCGTGACCCCACCCAAAAGTTACACCTGTAGAATCTGCTAGTCTGGTTCAAAACCAGCACTGATAATTGTATAATTTCAGGATGTCGGTGCCTCCTACCAGCTGTCAAAGCAAAAGCAAGACCTAGGTTAATCTTCCCCGTAGTCATGATGGAAGTACTGTAAAATGCCACAGTTGACATGCCAGTCATGGAGTATCAATGTTGGAACGCCACAGGAACGAGAAACTCGCTCTGGAATTGGCGAGCGCAGAGCAATTTCCTTCCAACAGTTAGGCTTGTGTATTTCCGACCGGCGTGCTTGTCGCGCTTCAATTTGGAGGCACTAGATTCCCTTTCTGTGGAAGTTTGTGCGAGGAATGTGACGTACGGGAGAGGGAACTTATATGGGTCTGATGTCTGTCCCTGTCCGCCTCACTGGTTAGTTGTTGGTTATTGGCTTTCCGACACGTCGATCGTTGAGTCATGTAGCGTCACCAATCTCTCACGCCGATTGGTCGCGGGCGAAGAGTAGCGACAGCGACCTTTCGATTGTGAGACGAGCATCTTACCCTTAGACCACTCGTCCCCGTCCCGGTAGCGTACACAAACTGGCCATCTCAGACTGCGCATGCGCAGTTTTCTGTCCTCGGCATGTCGCAAAAACGAAATGCTCGGCTGTGCGAATGGTTATTGGCGAGTGATTCAGTTTGGTTCCGACAACCCAGCGCTGGTACTGTTTGATATTCTGTGAATTATATTTTGCTGCAAAATATGTATTTCATTCACAAGCATTCATTATTTATTATCAAGCAGTAATCCTTCAACAGATTTGTCAAACAATTCGTCATTTATTAATTAATGCGATATATGTGTAGTATCTGTTCGGGTTCACAAGCCAACGCAAGGTCGTCTTCTTGAACGCTGTAGCGCTGCTCATCTTGGCGCGTTTTCGTTCAATGGTGCTCGTTCCTTTCCATTGTATTGAAGGAGGCATCGGGACATTTCTGCCAGAGGGATATTTAGCAAGTGATGAAATACAGCGCTAACGTTCTCCTGTCGTGCTTTAACTAATACCGTCGTGCTTTAACTAATAGAAATAGTACTCGAAGACGCCTACACACAGTCGGTTCTATAGAACCGACTAAAGTCTTCAATAATGCCTGAGGGCAGAGCCGCAGTGAAGAGGGGAGATTATTATTATTATTCTAGTTTTTAACAACTTGTATCTGCATTGCTGGAATGCGGCGTCAGATGTAAAAATGGATAATTAATTCGAGTCCAGCGCCCAAATTATCTGAGAAAATATTCGATCCAAAATAGGGTCACTCAAGGTCGCGAAGATCACGTTTCGCAGATGATCCTCAACCTGTAACCCTAAATAGGTCGCTGGTGCATCAGAACGCTACCAGAACGATTGGAAACCAAGTTTAGACCGTTATGTAAAGTTTGAGTAAAGTTTGAGTAAAGTTGAGCCGCTTATTCGCAAAATGGTTTACAAAATGCTAAAAACTACAAAACGTGGCTTCGACGATGACGTCATGGGTCAGTGACCTAAGGTCACAGAAAATCAAAACTTTCAGGGTATGTACAAAAAGGATGCACAAACAGCTATGCTGCAATTCGGCGCGCTGACGCGTGCCTCTCTCGGTCAGGCCCTGACAAACTTAGGGGAGGGGGGGGGGGGATGGCGCCACCTAGGTATGAGCATGGCTTCAGGAAATCATAGCTGCGCCATGCCGAGGGGTCCCCAGACGGTAGATATACTACCCAAACGGCGGCATTTTCGTTCGTTCAATCTGGACCGTCAGATGCGTTTTAAAAACAAATATTGACCCTCGTGAGATTTGAACCGGGGACCTCAGGATGACTAAAAATGGAACACTCAATTTTGTGCCCCTGATTTACAGCCTGAATTTTATCGGAACGGATTTTGGAAAGGTAGGGTTGGAAAGGGAAATGATGACGTAGTTTTTGAAGAGTGTTTCATTTGGTGCTGGTACAATAAATAAGATGTGTCAGTGGGACCAAAGGCAAATATTATGCTCTGCAGAGATATTTGCGTGTTAAAAACACAAAACATCATTATTCATAACGCAATTTACATAATGATTTGTATCGACAGACACGTCATATTTACATCATATGAAAGGGAATTAAACGAAGAATGTTTTTAGGTTGTTTCTGGTGGTATTTAGATCATGGCTGGTTGTGATATTTCAACTTTAAACGATTTTTCGTCAAAATCCCTATGGAAGGATCCTGGTCCAATCAGACGACAAATCTGGTCATGGCCATTTTGTGTACGCTACGCTGTCCCCGCTCCGACTGACCGTCCCTGCCCCCGGTCCGATTGACCGTCCCTCTCCCCGGGCCGACTGATCGTCCCAGTCCCCGGGCGCTGAGTGGTTGTCCTCACCCGCCTGACTGCCCACCAGGAGGGGGAGACGCCCATCCACCTGGCAGCAGCCGGCGGCATGCTGTCCCTGGCGCAGAGTCTGTGTGCCTACGGCTGCGTAGTGGACGTCATCAACAAGGAGGGTGTCTACCCCATCCACCTGGCGGCCAAACACGGACACACCGAGATCGTCAGGTGAGCACCTCCGACTGTGGTAGAAGGGGGGGGGGGCTGCTGTTGTTCATGCCGCCGCTGTACAATGTGCACCCTAGCATTTGTGCATATGTACTGTGTGATGGAGTCCTTGCCAGCAAGTTAATTATGTGTGGTGTTTGTTGCCTTTACATTCACCGACATTTAACATTTGCTGTTGTAGCAACCTCCATTAGTATACTGAAGGCGAGATCTAGGCGTTCAATGCGAGCGTCGCTAAGCTCTTCCACTATGCTAAGTTCTGCACAGGAGATGAGGAAGTGAGCATCGAAAGCCTGGACAAATATTACCGCGGTCAGAGTTGCGCAGGGGTAGTTGTGTCCGAAAGCTAGAGCGGGACGCCGTGGTTTGACTCGCCGGACGCCGTGGGACGCCGTGGAACACCGTGGAACACCGTGGGACGCTGTGGGACGCCGTGGAACACCGTGGGACGCTGTGGGACGCCGTGGAACACCGTGGGACGCTGTGGGACGCCGTGGAACACCGTGGGACGCTGTGGGACGCCGTGGGACGCCGTGGAACACCATGGGACGCCGTGGGACGTCGTGGTTTGGCTCGATAGTTACACGATGAATTCATGGTGGCATAGTAAAGGGCATGCCATTGGAGTGGGCAGGCCCCTTCTTACCCTGTCTTAAAAAGGCTTTAATTGTTTCCCTCGGCGAGATTAAGTGCAAAACTACTTTCACCTGCATATTGCAACATTGATGCGATATGGTCCGTGACGCTACAATAATGTGGTGTTATCTGCAGTAGTAGCACAGGAGACGACCTCAGTAGCTTGACCACATGTATGCTGTCGTGCATCCACATGTGTCCACGTGTATACACATCTGTCCACCGCTGACCACATCCGTCCACGTCTGTCCACGTGTGTCCACATCTGTCCATCGCTGGCCACATGTGTGTCGTGCATCCACATGTGCCAACATGTGTCCACACCTGTCCACCTCTGTCCACATCTGCCCACGTCTGTTCACGTGTCCACGTCGGTTCACGTCCGTCCACATGTGTCCACTGCTGTCCACATGTGTTAACATCTGTCCACGTCTGTCCACATCTGTCCACGTCTGTGCACATCTGTCCACATCTGTCCACCGCTGACCGCCGTGTGCCGCTCAGAATTCTGTGCCTGGCCGGGTGCACCATAGACCAGCGCAACCAAGACGGCATCACGGCCGAGATCACGGCCATCAAGCACGGCCACAACGCCATCAGCTCGCTGCTCTCCCGACTCAACAACGTGAGCGCTCCTCCGAGCTGCGGGCCGGTGATGCACTCACCGGCGCCGCGCCGGCTGTCGAGCCAGGTCTGCACATGGGCTGCCCGCCGCGCTGGGCTTAGTCACCTGCAAGCAGTTGGTATTCTTTTAGCCAAGCTGTATCCGAAGCCTAAGATCGTTCTAAGTTATAAATATTTCGTAAGGAGAAAACGCAAATTGGGTATACGAATATAACACGAGGCAACATTTCGGTGGGAAGTAAGACAAAAATATTGGCATATACACGCATGCCAAAAACATGGATTCACATCCAGATATGTATGTATATATATATATATATATATATATATATATATATATATATATATATATATATATATATGTATATATATATATATATATATATATATATATATATATATATATATATATATATATATATATATATATATATATATATATATATGCATGCATATGTTTGGTAGCTCTTGTTTGTGAGACTTCCCAGAGATGGTCTATTGTGTCATTGCTGTCATGTTTTGATCACACAGGCACTTTGCTGACACGCACACGTGTGTCTTTTCCCGACACCACGTCATGGCTTCCTGTTCACCAACGTCATTGCTCTGGCAGCTTTGTAGCTTGCATTGAGAAAATGAACATCAAATCTACGAATGAGCTCAATTGAAAATGAAGTGAATTTCATAACTTGAAAGCAACTTATTTTTTCAAACCACAGTACCTGGGCTGCGTCCTCCAGGAACATTCGCCGCAGACCGCACCCTCCATCGAGAAACACGTACAGTTGTATCAAATGCAGGCGAGCCGAATCAATTCGACTTCCCAGCATTTTACGCATAGGAGGCATAACCAGCTTCCCGTTTTCCCATTGGCAAGCATCACTCGATTTCAATCGTCGTTCGCTCCGAGTGACACCGACGTCCATATGCGCACGTCCGATATGTCAACAAATTGTCCGCATGGTCAGACTAGCCCGAACTCAATCAAAAAGACACGTAAACAACGCGTGGTGTCGGAGATAGCTCACACAACACCTGAGGCGCAATGGCGATACACCTCCAGTATATCTAGGGCACATTCTAGACTCCGCTGGGGTACAGCTCCAATACAGCCAGGGCACGTTCTGGACACAGCTGTGGTACAGCTCCGGTACAGCTGGGGTACATCTTGGGTGTATTTCTGGTGCAGCCGTGGTACACGGTTGCGCACATCTGCTGCATGCCGTGCGACGATTCGTTGTATTGCGTTTTTGCGCTGCGAACTTACCCTGGAGTATTGTGTCCTGTAACAGGTCTCCAGGCTCTATCGAACTTACGGGCTACTTCGCGCTGTGATTTGCAGAGTGAACTTCGGGAAGAGTATATAAACCAACTGATACCGACCACCAACCCAATCTCCCGAGTAAAGCTGAAGCTGTTCGGGCACTCAGGCGTTGGCAAGACCACGCTGGTCGAGTCGATGAAGACCGGCTACTTCTCCAGCTTTTTCAAGAGGAGCAAACGCGGCAGCATAGGCAGCATAGGCAGCCAAAGATGTGAGTGTCTTGGCATGCCTAATGTCACGCAATGTCCCGTACGGTGCGAACAGTTCTGGTTAGATGAACGGTGAGGGAGGAGGGGTGCGCCAGTGCGATGTCCCACGATGTGGGGCGGCCGCGCATGTGTCAAATCAGTTTCGCTCTGAAGCGTCAGGATGTTTTCTACATTTTCTGGCCGTTATAATACTGTTGAATCTATTCAACTGCGCCGTGCCCTCCTGAGGTCACAGTGGATGACATCCTGAGGTGACGATGTGGTGGTGGCTTGCGCCGTCGTGTGATGCCATCGGCCGCCTGCGCTTGGTAAATCCCTGGCAGTCTGACGCTCAAACTCGAACCCAAGCTGTAAATCACACTTCGTTGTAGAATTCCCCTGCCACTTTGGTTTCGTAGAGCTATGTGTCGCGAAATCGAGGTCTTAAGCTCGTGAGCGCTGTAGGTTCTCAACCAAGCTCTTAGCAACGAATGGTGATTCGATTTGACTTACGTCCATAGGCTGATGGCCCGGATTATCAAAGTGAAGTGTGCTCAAGCACTGCTTATGGAAGCTGGGGCGCCCATACCGTGATAATAGTGACGAAAATGGCCTTGCAGCCGATGCGCGCTAAGGCGCGAATGATTACCTAGCTTGATGTTAAGTTCCTTTCATGACAAACTACCGTGTCTTCATTACGGCTGGTTGACAGGTGCTGGACGTCTACTTCCACAGGCCGTCATTTGACGAGAGCACGGCCTCACGTCTTGTCACAAGCAACACAGTCCAGGTGCCACTATAGCGATGACAACACACAGTGACAACACACACAGTGATAACAAACACACAGTGACAACACACACAGTGACAACACACACAGTGACAACACACACAGTCACAACACACGCAGTGACAACACACACAGTCACAACACACACAGTACGTCACCACACACACCAGTGACAACACACACAGTACAACACACACAGTACACAACACACACAGTACAACACACACAGTGACAACACACAGTGACAACACACACAGTGACAACACACAGTCACAACACACACAGTCACAACACACACAGTGACAACACACACAGTGACAACACACACAGTGACAACACACACAGTGACAACACACACAGTGACAACACACACAGTGACAACACACACAGTGACAACACACACAGTACAACACACACAGTGACAACACACACAGTGACAACACACACAGTGACAACACACACAGTGACAACACACACAGCGACAACACACACAGTGACAACACACACAGTGACAACACACACAGTGACAACACACACAGTGACAACACACACAGTGACAACACACACAGTGACAACACACACACAACACACACAGTCACAACACACACAGTGACAACACACACAGTGACAACACACACAGTGACAACACACACAGTGACAACAGACAACACACACAGTGACAACACACACAGTGACAACACACACAGTGACAACACACACAGTGACAACACACACAGTGACAACACACACAGTGTCACAACACACACAGTGACAACACACACAGTGACAACACACAGTGACAACACACACAGTGACAACACACACAGTGACAACACACACAGTGACAACACACACAGTGACAACACACACAGTGACAACACACACAGTGACAACACACACAGTGACAACACACACAGTGACAACACACACAGTGACAACACACACAGTGACAACACACACAGCGACAACACACACAGTGACAACACACACAGTGACAACACACAGTGACAGTACAACACACAGTGACAACACACACAGTGACAACACACACAGTGACAACACACACAGTGACAACACACACAGTGACACACACACAGTGACAACACACACAGTGACAACAACACACACAGTGACAACACACACAGTGACAACACACACAGTGACAACACACACAGTGACAACACACACAGTGACAACACACACAGTGACAACACACACAGTGACAACACACACAGTGACAACACACACAGTGACAACACACACAGTGACAACACACACAGTGATAACACACACACACAGTGACAACACACACAGTGACAACACACACAGTGACAACACACACAGTGACAACACACACAGTGACAACACACACAGTGACAACACACACAGTGACAACACACACAGTGACAACACACACAGTGACAACACACACAGTGACAACACACACAGTGACAACACACACAGTGACAACACACACAGTGACAACACACACAGCGACAACACACACAGTGACAACACACACAGTGACAACACACACAGTGACAACACACACAGTGCGACAACACACAGTGACAACACACACAGTGACAACACACACAGTGACAACACACACAGTGACAACACACACAGCGACACACACACAGTGACAACACACACAGTGACAACACACACAGTGACACAGCACACACATGACAACACACACAGTGACAACACACACAGTGACAACACACACAGTGACAACACACACAGTGACAACACACACAGTGACAACACACACAGTGACAACACACACAGTGACAACACACACAGTGACAACACACAGACACACACAGTGACAACACACACAGTGACAACACACACAGTGACAACACACACAGCGACAACACACACAGTGCACAACACACACAGCGACAACACACAGTGACAACACACACAGTGACAACACACACAGTGACACACAGTGACAACACACACAGTGACAACACACACAGTGACAACACACAGTGACAACACACACATGACAACACACACAGTCACAACACACACAGTCGACAACACACACAGGACAACACACACAGTGACAACACACACAGTGACAACACACACAGTGACAACGCTATAGTGACAACACACACACACATACAGTGACAACACACACAGTGACAACACACACAGTGACAACACACACAGTGACAACACACACAGTGACAACACACACAGTGACACACAGTGACAACACACACAGTGACAACACACACAGTGACAACACACACAGTGACAACACACACAGTGACAACACACACAGTGACAACACACACAGTGACACACACACAGTGACAACACACACAGTGACAACACACACAGTGACACATACACACACAGTGACAACACACACAGTGACAACACACACAGTGACAACACACACAGTGACAACACACACAGTGACAACACACACAGTGACAACACACACAGTGACAGCACACACAGTGACAACACACACAGTGACAACACACACAGTGACAACACACACAGTGACAACACACACAGCGACAACACACACAGTGACAACACACACAGTGACAACACACACAGTGACAACACACACAGTGATAACACACACACACACAGTGACAACACACACACAGTGACAACATTGACCTGTGTGCCTGTACACACCACAACAACGCTCACGCTGCACACACTGTACAACTACAGTGACAACACACACAGTGACAACACACACAGTGACAACACACACAGTGACAACACACACAGTGAAACACACAGCGACAACACACACAGTGACAACACACACAGTGACAACACACACAGTGACAACACACACAGTGACAACACACACAGTGACAACACACACAGTGACAACACACAGTGACACACACACGACAGTGACAACACACACAGTGACAACACACACAGTGACAACACACACAGTGACAACACACACAGTGACAGCTGTATTGACCTGTGTGCCCCGCACACAGTGACAACACACACAGTGACAACACACACAGTGACAACACACACAGTGACAACACACACAGTGACAACACACACAGTGACAACACACACAGTCACAACACACACAGTGACAGCACACACAGTGACAGCTGTATTGACCTGTGTGCCCCGTACACAGTTATGAGTACTGCAGCATTATTGCACAAGGGTGTGTTGCCGGGATGTGATGAACCGCATGTGCGCGTCCGTGCGTGCGTGTGTGCGTGTTTGTTGGTTGGGGTGGTCTCCCTCCAGCGGTTGCCTCTGGTGGAGATGACTCCGGCCAGGTTCACGGTTAAAAACAGCCCAGCCCTTCTCTGGATGTTCCTCATCCGGAACATTATCCTCCAGAAGCAAGATAATATCGCAATTTCCTTAATTTAAGGTTGACTGACACTGTTTAGTAATGAAATGGTGCAGACACGTTGGTCCCTGATGAAAATCCAAATATGTTGGTTCTCAAACCCGAGCTTTCGTTTCAGTAAAACATTGTGTAGATGTTGGAAGAAACCTATAGTTGCGTCATACATTCTTCGATTTAATTTGCTCCATCTACCAATCCTGGTATATTTCTTGATAAATTGTAAACCAAAATTCGCTACCCAACGTATTAAAGCACAAAGGGCCATTATGTCAACAGAAATATACTCGAGCTTTGAATGCCAGAAAATTACCCTCTCCAAATCAATGGCTCCAAAATGTGTATCCAACCGTGGCCTGGTGCCGTTCCCCCGACCGTGGGAACTTTCCTCTGTATTGACCAGGGCCGCCTCTCTCCAGCCACCCACAGCCATGACTCGCGTCAGCGGTCACACATGGAGATGACCCCGACCCGGTCCCGGGACAGCTCGCTATCCTTCGACACCGGCTACGACAACTACACACGCGGCATCGACATCACCCAGGTAAGCCCGTGACGTCCCTGAGGTAGGTCCGTGACGTCACTGATTTGGATCTGTAGCGTCACTGATTTGGATCTGTGACGTCACTGAGGTAGATTCGTCACGTCACGGAGGTTGTTTTGTGATCGACAATGATACACATATGGATGAGGTTGGTGCAAAAGGTGCAAGGCCTTAGGTCTTGGCACCGCGCTCATTCTCACGCCTTCCACACGCGTACACACTCAGACGCGCACACACACATGTGCGCGTGCACGTCCGCTAACACTCGCTCACACCTGCATACATGGGTATGTCCAGTTGAACATCGCCGCCGAGTGAGACGCGCACCGGCCGTCGTCCTTTGTATGGGCCGCTGCTGACCGCTAACACTCGCTCACACCTGCACACATGGGTATGTCCAGTTGAACATCGCCGCCGAGTGAGACGCGCACCGGCCGTCGTCCTTTGTATGGGCCGCTGCCGACCGCTAACACTCGCTCACACCTGCACACATGGGTATGTCCAGTTGAACATCGCCGCCGAGTGAGACGCGCACCGGCCGTCGTCCTTTGTATGGGCCGCCGCTGACCCGCTCACACCTGCACACATGGGTATGTCCAGCTGAACAGCCACCGAGTGAGACGCGCACCCGCCGCCGTCCTTTTTTTGGGGGCCGCCGGGCACCCAAAAAACCCCCCAACACGACACATGGGTATGTCCAGTTGAACATCGCCGCCGAGTGAGACGCGCACCGGCCGTCGTCCTTTGTATGGGCCGCCGCTGGCCGCTGCGCCTCAGATGGAAGAACGAGAAGGGATTCGGAAAAGTACCAGTGTCTTGACTGTGTGCGATTTGTGGCCCGTCGTTTATGGCCAGCTAGCTGGTATGTCAAGTTTTGTCTGTAAAGCAAAGTGTTGGTTAAGAAGATAATATTTTTCACAGTTGTCATATGATGTCTCGCCATCCTGTCGAATAAGGGGTAGGATTATCTTGTCTTGCTTCTGTCATGTGATATTTCGAAGTATTTGGTGATATATGTCGTCTGTGTTCAATTAGTTTGTTGACCTGGACTTGCAGGTGTTTTTGCTGGAGTTGCCTATTTATTTTAATAACAAATTTTTTTTTTGTCTTGAGCGACAGCTGCCAATGTCCGATTGCGTTGATTTAGCTCGTCTGATAAGTTGATTACGTTTCCAAATATGGCGTTCCAGATCGTTGTTTACCCACGGTTTACCTTTTATTCGTATGTGTATGTCTTGGTCAGTGGCGAGCCCACGCTCTCCTCCTCCCGTTGCTGCGCCTCTGGTCTTGGTCGGAATTGCAGTGACTGCCGTACCAAGGATTGCTGATGTAAATCGTTTGTAGCAGTGTCAACATCCTTGTTAATTATAGTCGTCTAATCGATACCGATGAGAAGAGAATGAATACAAATATCTGAGTAGTTTTCTGTAATCCCATATCGTCTGATGGATAGTCACAATCTTAGGTGCTGTTCAAGTTGGCATATATTGGAAAGTGATCAAGCTGCGAAAAAGAAGAAAGTGTGCCGCTTGCTTTCTACAATCGTCGCAGGGGCGGCGCAGGGTATGCAGAAATAGGTAAACAACATAGAACGAGTAGTTCCGCTTAAATAATATGTAGCCTCCAATACGTCTTACCGACCAATCAATGGGTTTATTTATTGGGAGTAACCTAAATTATGTAAGCTGTATAATTTGACACCTCACATTCAGTTACTGCAGTGTGTGGAAGGCCCTCCAGCAGGGCTCGGGATAACTCCTGCTGAAGTCCGTGAACCGACATCTCATCCTCCTGCATGCCACACAATCTTGGAAACGGCCCTAAATCGGCACTGCCACCGCTACTTCCAGACAAATTCTCGATGGCGCCTCTAAGTCGGTCCCTCCTATCCGTCAGACAAAACCTCTCCAAATGCCCCTGGATCATCAATAATTTGCATGGATCCACCACTTCCAGCCCTCCTCCACTACTTTAGCGCAATTTCCTGGTGATATCTATAAGCCAGCACTTTGACCATCCATAAAACTCCCTGATGACGCCTATAAATCAGCACATTATCCTTCCAGACATAAAATACTGGAAGCGGCCTTCAATCGGCACCTCAATCAGACTGTCGAGACAGATATCTGATGATACCAATGAATTGGCCCTTAAGTGGCATATCGATGAACCCCGCCCACATCCCCAAGAAATGTGCGCCGTCGTCACCGAACCGCCACCTCCCTCTGCTCCGGTGCCCACGGTTTGCGCTAGCTGCAGTCAGCGGGCTACATTGCTGACATCGAAAAGTTTGATAACACTCTCCTGCCCCTCACTCGCCTAACAGGTATTGTCTCGAGGAACTCAGGGAAGAGCTACCAGTAATGTAATAGCCCCATGTTTTCATAAATATACTTGACACACCGTCCACCCATCTACGTACACACCAATGCTCTCAAAGGGTGTGATGCCCGTTGGAGGGCACGTTCTCCACCCACGCTGTCTAACTAGCTGTTGCTGTTTACTGGACACGTACACATTTCGGTTGGCTGGGCACCAAATGGGGCATGTTTCAATTGGCGTTTGGTTGTACATGCTTGTATATTAAACTAAATTATGGTCGAAAAACGATATTGGGGACATAGGACATATTTATATGCTTTAATGGATGTATTAGCGACGCCTGTCCATAAGAAAGAAAACTCTGTGCGTTTGCATACTCTTTATCATTGCTTTATTGCATTCATTTGAAATCCTAGTATGCAACAAGTTGCATTCCAAACGCGTGATCTCCGTTGCATCTGTGCATTAATTATGCAAGCAAACTGACAATCTAGGTGTTTTTTTTTATAGTTAGCGAGGGTACACAAGCTGCAAGAAGGTCTTCTTCCGCTTGATTTATAGTGTGGGAAAATAGTGGGTCGGATTAAAGGAGGATAAAATTTGCTCGAAGTACTTATATATTTTGGACACATTTGAACTCATTTGCACTGCAAAATGTATGTGAAACATTACACTGCTTCCACGCATGGGAAAACAGTGTGCACCTTTCCGACCTTTGAAAACCGCCCCTAACAATCGTAATGTCACTAGTAAAGATAAGATCCCGTAAATGGTCAGGTCTGTATGGCTGGTGTCAACCCGATGGAGGGTGCCGCGCTGAACGGTTGCATTCGGCACAAGCTGAGCGAGAAGGCCGTGATAAAAAATGTCCGTGACACAGCCTGGTGCCTGTGCTAATTCCACAATTCGGCACAGTTAGCTTAAGTTTGAGATACATGCACCATATTCGGTGCATGGATCCGATTTCGGAAAAATTGTAACCAGTTTTGGCTAAAACAAATTGCTCTTTTCAATGCACATAAGCAGAAATTGAAGGCACTGTGTCAACAATTGCGCTCCTCTGCCGAATATGAAGAATAACAATTGTCGAATGCGCATATCAAACTTATAATGCAGTGCCGAATTGTCGAGATATATTCTACTTATTCCTACAATTCCTGTACTTCCACTAAAATCTGAGCAATTAAGGTATTTGCGGGCTGCCAAGAGAGCACAGTTGCGCCTGGTCCACACGTTCCCAGTCGCGGCATGGTGCCTGATCCTGTGTATGTAGGAGAGCCCCGCCCCATAGCTCGTCTGTTGCCCTCGCTCGTCCAGCGACCATAATGACACTGGTATTTTATCGGTGGTGATATGCGCATATTCAAACGAACGTTTGTGGGTTAGATTCCCTCCTGTACCTGCTATCCGCCCGCGGATAATTGGCACGAGAGATTGGCGACGCTATATCGCCAAAGGAGTCGGCGCGTCGTGAAACCAGTCACGAACCAAACAAACAATGCATTAAGCTGGTTGATAAGTAGCCTGATTTCCTTCATATAGTTCATGGTGGTCAAAATTAAATAGAAGCCAAGAATATTCGACTTCATTCTTTGCACTCATGACCAAGATCTAAGAACTGAAAACTCGAGTGATTAATAAAGTGGCACTTTTCTTCTGTTTCTTCATGTAAGCGTTATTTTACTCTGCCAATTAAGGCCAGCTTTACACTTGGTTTCCACTTAATTTTGACCACACAAATTAACTATGTGGAAATGGCAAAAAGATCGTGGATCACCTCGAAAAACATAATGAAGAAACACTTTTCGTCTTGACTTTCGTGTGGGTATTTTCCTGCGCCGATGTGATCTTATTGATCACGATGGAGCTCTTCCTGTTCCATAAGCAATGCACTAATTAACGTGTCAGTATCACACAGCTGACATTGTGCTGGGTTATAAGAGCGGATGATTATGTCCCAATAGGTAGTGTCAAAATGCAAGCTTTTTATCAGGAGCTGAAACTTACAAATGGACATGCAAATAAGAAATCACTCAATCACTGGTAATGTTCCATGCAGAAGTGGTAAAAGTGGAAGTATATCGATGGAATTAGTGTATGGATCACAACGATTTCTTCCAGGGTGTCGTTATTTTTCCACATTATTTCGTCGTTATTCTTCCAATATTTTTAATTTCACTCCACCTGGCATCGCCCCTGAGCGCTCGCTGGTCGGCCGTGACTGCCATGACCTTGCCGGAGGGCACGGTCGGGTCGGAGGGGAACATTGGCCACTGAGCTGTCGCGAGGAACACGTCTGCACGTATCCACCGCTCGTGTTAATCTCACAATCCCAATTTTATCGTAAGAACCGAGACGTGAAGACGTGCAGACCAAATCGGGTGAGGTCGGTTGTGCACGTGTATTAACTGTTCTACGACATACTTCACTTGTGCGCACTGCAGAACCAAGCACTCTGTGTTTGAGATATCGGTGTTACGAGTGACGTGGTGTGGCGAGTGGCACTGACGAGTTGCCGTCGCTGCCGCTGTAGCAGCAGCAGACTGGAATGGCCGCAGGGCGTGATCAGCGAACAGCCACAAGACAAGCAGTGATGAGTCTGCTGGCCGGCTCCTGTTTGACGAGCACTGCTCTGACGCTGCCGTGTTTGCGCTGCACCGACCTGACCCGTGCCTGATAGCCACCGCTCCGTACCATGATTGAGGGACACCGCCTGTGCTTCCAGTCGGCTCTCAGCGGCGTTGGAGGCGTGTCCGTGTGGGACTTCTCCGGCCACGACAGCTACTACATCTTCTACGACCACTTCATCGGCAACACCAACTGCATGCACCTGGTGCTGTACCGACTCAGCGACCCGGCCCACGTGCAGCTGCAACAGGTGGTCTTCTGGCTGAGCTTCCTGCAGGCGCGCATCCCAGCAAAAGAGCCGCTCGGTGAGTGCTGCTGCGGTGAGTTTTGTGAGTGCGGCTGCGGTGAGTTTGGCGAGTGCTGCTGTGGGATGCTCGCTGAGTGCTGCTTTGGTGAGCTCGGTGAGTGCTGCTGTGATGAGCTCAGTAAGTGCTACTGTGGTGAGCTCGGTGTGTGCTGCTGTGGGAAGCTCGCTGAGTGATGCTGTGGGATGCTCGCTGAGTGCTGCTGTGGTATGCTCGATGAGAGATGCTGTGGTATGACGGTGAATGGTGCTGTGGTATGCCCGGTGAGTGATGCTGGAATATGATGGTGAACGGTGCTGTGGTATGCTCGGTGAGTGCTGCTGTGATATGCTCGGTGAGCAATGCTGTGGTATGATGGTGAATGGTGCTGTGGTATTATGGTGAATGGTGCTGTGGTATGCCCGGTGAGTGATGTCGGGCTAAAATGGTGAATGGTGGTGTGGTATGATCGGTGAGTGATGCTGTGGTATGCTCGGTGAGTGTTGCTGTGGTGATCTCGGTGAGTGCGGCTGTGGTATGATCGGTGAGTGCTGCTGTGGTATGCTCGGTGAGTGCTGCTGTGGTATGCTCGGTGAGCAATGCTGTGGTATGATGGTGAATGGTGCTGTGGTATGATGGTGAATGGTGCTGTGGTATGCCCGGTGAGTGATGTCGGGGTATAATGGTGAATGGTGCTGTGGTATGATCGGTGAGTGATGCTGTGGTGATCTCGGTGAGTGCGGCTGTGGTATGATCGGTGAGTGATGCTGTGGCATGATGGTGAATGGTACTGTGGTATGCTCAGTGAGTGCCGCTGTGAGATGTGCGTGGCCCTGCGCTGAGTGTGTACCTCGGTCTTGACATCCATAGTGCACATAGTCGTGTCTCCAGAGCCTTCCACTGTAATTGCTGCACTCGGCTTCTGACGACTCCGTCGCACCGACTACAGGCCTGTGGCGGTAGTTGGGACGCTGCTGTTGAAAACTTCTGTCATACTTCTGAATAGATCGAATTTGTGGTAGTGAATGGGCGGCTAGTCATGAAGTTCCTCTCTCAATCGGGTCGAATCAGATTACCTGAACGCCAATGGTACTAATAAAACACACGGCTCGTGTCGTAGGCAACCCCGCGCGGTGCTCTCTCTGCACCCCTCTCTCTTTTCCACGATGAATGGGCGCACACGAGCCGTGACCGCTGACCCGGTGACGACCTGTGACCTGACAGGTCACTGTGGCCGGTCCAGCACGCCGGCCAAGGTGGCACTGGTGGCCACCCACGCCGATGTCAGTCAGTGCCACAGGAACGGCCACGGCGAGTACGCCACCGCAGAGGTCAGTCAGTGACGTGGGAACGGCCACGGCGAGTACGCCACCGCAGAGGTCAGTCAGAAGCCCTATGCATCGGACTCGCCAGGGGAGCGGATGCCCCTTTACCCCTTGGAAATGCCACTGCTTTTGAGCATCCCTGGGCCCCTCCATGGGCTTAAAGGCCCTTCACCTAGCACCGGGAACCCTCCGCTTCGGCCCGGATCGTCCCCATAGCTCGGGGCCTCTTTATCGGCCTGAGGCCCGCTGTCAGCTCTGAGCCCTTCTCCATCAGCGTGAGCCAAAGCTGACCCAGTGGCTCTGCACGTCTGGCCCAAGGCCCCCTCCGTCGGCTCAGGGACCCTCTTTCACGGCTCAGGACACTCAGTCCGGCCGGAGTCCCCTCTTTTAAAAGCTTGGGGCTCCTCTATTACGCAAGGGCCCTCCTGTGCGGTTTCGGTCCTCTCCGTCGTCCCAGGTGCCCTTCATACCGGTTCTGGGTCATTCCCGACGGCCCTGGGTCCTGTCCACCGGCGCAGAGGCCCTCCTCAGCAATCCTGGGCCTCCCGTCAGACGGGAGGCCCTATTTCAACAGCTTGGCGCTTCTTCATCAGGCCAGGGACCTTTGTACGGCTTGGGTCCCATCTGTCGGTCAAAATACCCTTTTTGACGGCCCGAGGTCCAATCCAGCAACTAGGCCCCCTCCGTCGTCTCAGGGGCCCTCTGTGAGGATCCAGGACCTTTTCCGGGAAGCCACAGGCCCATTTTCAAACGCTTGGGTCCTCCTCTCTCAATCAGATTAGTGACCCTTTCCTCGGCTTTTGCTCCGCCGACAGCTCAGGGCCCTTCAAATTGGCTCAGGATCCTATTCGTCAGTCCGGGGTCCGTTCCAACTATCCGGAGCCCCTCCGTCGATCTAGAAGCCTTCATGTTAGCCCAGCTAAGGACCCTCTACATCGGCCCGGGACCATTTCCGTCTGCCCGGTGCCCTTTCGTCGGTCCAGGGGCCCTACAAGTCAGCATAATGAGCCCTTACGGGCCCCCTGCACGGCGACTGGAGGATCCCTTCCGACCCTCCAGACGGGGGTGCCCCTTCGCCCCCCCCCCCCCTGGCTACGGCACTGCCGTCATCATCACCGTTCCTCCAATGTCCATCAGGTAATCTTGACTGATTTGCAGTTCCTCTCTTGCCTGCTGTTGAGTCCCCAGGTAATAATCCACGCTCTAAACCCGTATTACTCTCGATAGCTCCTTCAAACTTGCGGGACGTTTCGGCGGTTACCTTCAGTATATCATACTTCATGTCCTTCATATTCCTCGTATCTATTTCCATTATCTGTTGCTTCATGTACAAAGCGCTGACATCAATGCAATCAATTGCTATTAGCCGTAATTTGTTTAAATTCAACGCCAGGAAAACGGGCAGTTCACTTCTATCACATTCCATTGCCATCTTGGTGATATCATCTATGCTCAGTTTCTTTTTTTCTGACCTTGACGATTACCGGCTCTAATCTCCTCCCCAACGTGCTGACAAAACAGTGATTTGGCCGTGTCAACTTCTTCATCTTTGCAGTTTGTATTACTTAATCGCTCTGGTATGTCATAAGGAGCGCTGTTCCCTTTCTACAACACCTAACATATCGGCTCATTTATAATGGTTGTCATATTCTTTGCACCAGCGAAGGTTCTTAACTCCAAACGTGACGTCCCGTGACGAAAAGAAAATCAACGTTACTCAGCGAGCTATAGCTTAGTTGAAAATGTTACGATTTGCAAAGCAGAATTATAATAATTTACATTTGACTGGCTGCTTCTTCAACATCGATCTTGGTCGCTCATTCAAATTCACTTGCACGTGATCCCACTTACTTCACGCATTCGATATACATCTTGAAAAATTAATTTATACTTCCAAAACTCGGTAAATCGACTGGTAAAAGAGGCGTAGGAATGCACGTCCTTCCACTTGGGGGGTGGGGGAAACCCAAAAAAATTTTTGGGTTCTCCCCCCCCCCGGGGAAAAAAAAAAAAAAGAAACCACAGAAACCAACCCGAGCGTTATCTTCCCTAAGGCAACCCTTTCGAAGACGAGAGAACTCGGGAAGCGAATGAGATGACACCGATAAAGTTGTCACAAACTTAACTTAGGGCCCACCCACCAGTGTAATTATGGGATCTAAGATTTGCTTCTCGTGCGACCGGAACTTCTCTGAGCACTATTCACTTCTCGACCTTTTTCCGATTTGCTCGCAGGTTATGGACAACGGAAAGAGTATTGATCCATGTCATCCGTGTGGGCTAATGCTCCCTGGATATGTCTGTCTGGCGTTGAGTGGAGACTCACTGTCTTATATTTTATCATATGTTCTCAGTTGTGAGCAAAGGGAGATCAAACCGGCCATTTGGGTGTGCGGACAAACGCTCTTGCGTGGTGAAGTGCGTGGGTCGGTCCAAACAATAATATCCACTTCTGAAAATGCATCGGGCTTGGTCGAGTTTATACCAATATTGTCGAACTTGAAAAAGTTCAAAATAAATCATCCTGGATCTGAAGTTTTTCTAGCTTTGGCTATATTGGCAGCCTGGCTTCCAAGAGGCCTCCTGCTTTTTTGCAGTCCCACTGAGTAAGCATTCTTTCGAATGAACTTGCGAGATTGTGTCATGCCTTCCCACGCAAGTCGAGAACAATATTGGAGTTTTTGTTGCACATTCGAAGGCTGTGTATTTGCTACCTACCAACACCAGGCGTATCACTCAGTCGATGGTAGGCCCAGGCGTGCACGATCTTTCCCTCCCCTGGTGTGCGATTATTGAACCCCAAGTTGTGACTGCCTCCCACAGGTGGACGCGTTGATGAAGGAAGTGCGGTCGCGGTTCGGCCCGGTGTTTGACCTGCACGAGACACCGTTCGTACTGGACGCGACATCTGCCTCGTCCCCAGCACTCAAACACCTCAAGGGTTACCTGGCCGACATGAAGGTCAAGGTGACGCAGGTTAGTAGCCGGTGACGTCACCATCGCCGTCACCGTCACCGCCGCCGATGGTGACTACGTGCCAGTGGACGTCCTTGCGTGCCCGGGTCCGGCCGACACCACCCACTCGGGTAGTATGCAGTGCGCGGGATAGGTGGCATCGCTTGGGACACACCACACACTGGCTATCGCTGTCTCCTGCGCTTGTCGACCGCTCGCTGCGTCACGGGCTGTTCTGTCCCGCCCCGGTCGCTCGGACCACCACCTACCTCGGCGGCCCCTGGACGTGGCATCACTAACAGTGCGCCGCGGCCCGCTTCCAGGGCGCTGTCGGTGTCCGTGGTGTTGGTGGTGGTGGTGGTGTTGGCAGGGGCACCGGCGCCGCCCGGCAGGGCTACCGGCAGCTGGTGGCGGCAGACGATGCGTACCTCAAGGAAAGTGGCGGTCGCCGCTGTGGCCCGCCGTGTGACTCGCACGTGCTGCGCCCGGTTCGCCCGCTGGCCGGCAGTAGTGCTGCATGTCCGCCACCTCACGGCTCGGTCTACTGCTGCGGCTGGTCGTCGCGGCCTGACAGCTGGGAGCTGGCGACGCATGTCCGGTTCTCCTCTCGCTTGCCCACACCTGGTGTTTCCACGTGTGCTGTATCGAACGACAACACAGATCACAGCTGGCTGCTCTCTTATCGCGGCATTCACTACATTTGGAATGTCAACTCACTGAGCTGATGCTGTGTACCCGTCTTGCTCCGTGTTACTCTTCCTCCGGTATCCTGTCAATGCTGCGCCGTTGTCAGCGATGGTGAGCGCACGATCTCCTGCATCCCGCTCTATTTCTGTCTGTGTTCGGGCACGCCTCTCTCAGTGTATCTCAGTTTGGTGCGGCGTCGCCGCTGGTGTACATCAACCATTGACCTCTGTCTGTCACGTGCTGCTTCATCCGTTGGCCTGTGTGCTACGTGTCGCCTCATTCACTGACCTGTCTGTTATGTGCCTCCTCACCCACCAACCTCTGTCGGTGTTGGGTGTCGCCTCACCCACCAATATCTGTCGGTGTTACTTGTCGCCTCACCCACCAACCTCTGTCGGTGTTGCGTGTCGCCTCACCCACCAACCTCTGTCGGTGTTACGTGTCGCCTCACCCACCAACCTCTGTCGGTGTTACGTGTCGCCTCACCCACCAACCTCTGTCGGTGTTGCGTGTCGCCTCACCCACCAACCTCTGTCGGTGTTACGTGTCGCCTCACCCCCTCTGTTATCGCCTCACCCACCAACCTCTGTCGGTGTTACGTGTCGCCTCACCCACCAACCTCTGTCGGTGTTACGTGTCGCCTCACCCACCAACCTCTGTCGGTGTTACGTGTCGTCTCATTCACTGACCTGTCTGTTATGTGCCTCCTCACCCACCAACCTCTGTCGGTGTTGGGTGTCGCCTCACCCACCAACCTCTGTCGGTGTTACGTGTCGCCTCACCCACCAACCTCTGTCGGTGTTACGTGTCGCCTCACCCACCAACCTCTGTCGGTGTTACGTGTCGCCTCACCCACCAACCTCTGTCGGTGTTACGTGTCGCCTCACCCACCAACCTCTGTCGGTGTTACGTGTCGCCTTACCCACCAACCTCTGTCGGTCTTACGTGTCGCCTCACCCACCAACCTCTGTCGGTGTTACATGTCGTCTCACCCACCAACCTCTGTCGGTGTTACGTGTCGCCTCACCCACCAACCTCTGTCGGTGTCACATGTCGTCTCACCCACCAACCTCTGTCGGCGTTACGTGTCGTCTCACCCACCAACCTCTGTCTGTGTTACATGTTATCTCACCCACCAACCTCTGTCGGTGTTACGTGTCGTCTCACCCACCAACCTCTGTCGGTGTTACGTGTCGCCTCACCCACCAACCTCTGTCGGTGTTACATGTCGTCTCACCCACCAACCTCTGTCGGTGTTACGTGTCGCCTCACCCACCAACCTCTGTCGGTGTTACGTGTCGCCTCACCCACCAACCTCTGTCGGTGTTACATGTCGTCTCACCCACGAACCTCTGTCGGGCGTTTCATGTCGCCCCAATCACTGACCTGTAACCTGTCGCTTCACTCACTGACCTTTGTCACGTGTCGCCTCACCTACTGACCTATTACTTGTCGGTTCACCTACTCACCCCTGTGACCTGTCGCCTCACCTACTGACCTGTCATCTGTCGATTCACGCACTCACCTTTGCGATATGTCGCCTCACCTACTGGCCTGTCAACTGTCGCTTCACCCACTGACCTTTGTTACCTGTCGCTTCACCTACTGACCTTTGTCACCTGTCGCTTCACCCACTGACCTTTGTCACGTGTCGCCTCACCTACTGACCCGTCACCTGTCGCTTCACCCACTGACCTGTCACTTGTAGATACACCCACTCACCTCTGTGACCTGTCGCCTCACCTACTGACCTGTCACCTGTCGCCTCATTCACTGACCTTTGTCACGTGTCGCCTCACCTACAGACCGGTCACCTGTCGGTCCACTCACTGACCTGTCACCTGTCGCCTCAACCACTGACCTTTGTCACGTGTCGCCTCACCCATTGACATCTGTCACCTGTCGCTTCACCCACTGACCTGTCACTTGTAGATTCACACACTCACCTCTGTGACCTGTCGCCTCACCTACTGACCTGTCGCCTCATTCACTGACCTTTGTCACGTGTCGCCTCACCTCCTGACCGGTCACCTGTCAGTCCACTCACTGACCTGTCACCTGTCTCCTCACCCACTGACCTTTGTCACGTGTCGCCTCACCCACTGACATCTGTCACCTGTCGCCTCACTTACTGACATCTGTCACCTGTCGCTTCACCCACTGGCTTCTGTCACCTATCGCATCACCCACTGACCTTTGTCACGTATTTCCTCACCCACTCAGGTGTCGCCTCACCCACTTACCTCTGTCACGTGTCACGTGCAGCGTCAAAACAATGTCCTGAAATTCCAAGAGTTGGGTGGAAATCAACACCTAACAAATTAACAGTGCCCACTTCCTATTGGCCCAGTTTTGACTTCCTGAATTCACTTCCACCAAAATTTCAGAATTCAACTGTAGTCGCACATGCATTTTCACCATTTTTGCTCCCATCATCTTGTCGACAGGTTCCATATTCACATGTCTACATCATCTTCTGCCTGCCATGTTTACAAATTGTTTCGATGTCATTGAGTCTTTGCCCGCTACCTTCTACTATATAAGAACAATAAGTTCAGAACACTGTCCCACCCATTGACTGGCTGTTACCCTGACTGCCGGCACATCCGTCGTGACCTCCGTATATCGATGCCGACTCACCCAACACCCACCGACCTCACCAATACTATTACGATAGCTTAAACTCGAAAGTTTGCTATTTAAAGCAAACGTTGATATATCACTGTGAGCTTGGTCGAAGGTCGAGTCAACCATTTTCAAGTCGAGAGGCTGCTTTGGCCGATACCGCTGTGTAGACCATCTGGTCCATACAGTATTATTCCAACGGTCACAAATCTCCTGAAATGGTGAAAAGTAGGTCACTCCGTCGTTCACAATTTCTTCACCCGATGCACAGTAGCGCTATTTTCTTCTTTTTCTTTTTCTTCAAACGCCTGATGTGTTTTTGTGTGTGCTGTTGTGTGTCTCTGTATATATTGTGATACATTTTTGTCTATATACTTAGGTTAGGGACGTTAGAATTTACAATGCACTTGAGCGAAAATACACCAGCAATTGTACGTACTGGCAGCAGTACCAACGGTAGACAGTTATTTGTACCCATTCACACCAAAATTATGATACGTTATTGTTCCCTTTTATGGACGTGAAATTTGTCCATATGTTTTGTGCTCCTCGAGTTCTTCATTGTCACCTTCGTTTGTACAATGCGGTTTCATACTGGCAACTATGACGTTCATCTTATCCATTGCAACACTGTTTGAGATAAAGCTACGGACACAATACAGCAAAAACAGCGACGTTAAAATGTACATCTGTATTCAGCGGAACCTGTGTCGACACTACGTCAACATTGTTCTGCAATTGTACTGATCGACGCGCTGAGCAGCGTCTCGCCCCGCACAAATCAGCACGGCGGCCGTCACCGTGCGGAGGTGTGCATCAGTACAGTGTGTGACCAATACCGTACCGGACATCTCTGAACAGCACCCCACCACTCCACCCACCAGCCGCCAGCTCTGGTGTTGACCCTGACCTGCCGAGCCGTCGCAGGGCCTGCCAAAGGCCACCGGCTTCCTGGAGGCAGTGGTGGCGCAGCTGGGCGGCTGGCGTCGCCTGCAGCCGCAGTTCCCGGTCATGACCTGGCCCGACATGGTGGACATGGTCAGAAGTCAGGTCAACCCGCTGGTCGGCGACGAGCATGTCCAGGAGGTGGTGCAGCAGCTCCAGCTGATGGGCGAGGTGAGTCGCACCGCCCACAACCTGCCCACGGCGGTGACGGCGGACGGGTAAAGTCAGTCGCACGACTGGGTCGCGGTAACGGTCAAAGTTCCTTCACGGTGGCAGAGTCTCTACAGTAGCACATGAAATGTGGGTGAGTAATAGGCACGGCAAGTGCTGTGTTGAAAGCCGTTTATATACGGCTAGTGAAGCAGATAATTATACGGATTTATGTGATTAAGCCATTATCAACGGGAGAGGGTGCTACAGTCGATTGACGTGACCTGATATTGTCTGACCTACCGCGTAGGTGGTGCTGCTTAAGCCGGCCACTGGTGACCAGGAGCTGCTGGTGCTGTCCCCGCGCTGGCTGTGCTCGGATGTGCTCGGTCTCATGCTGTCTGGCGAGTTCATCCAGAAGGCGCGCGCCACCGGTGAGTGCAGCTGAGCCGAGGTTTTTGAGGAGGACGAGAGACATTGGCGTAGCTGAACTGGGGTGTTGCGGCGGACGGAAAACACTGGCGTTCGAGTCAGCGTGTTAGGAACGGACGGGAAACAGTGAAAGGTCACCCGTCACCCAGAGTAGTGTGTTCTCTGAAGATAGTCGTCTTTTGCCTTCAGTTTGAGTAATGCTACCCGAAACTGAAGTGTTGCCAGATATCAACCGGCTTTGCATGATTTGGGAGTTTGCTCGAAGTGTCTACAACCACATTCAACCTCGTGAGGGACAAAGCATGATAATTTTTCGGAAGAGCAAGGTTATGTTCTTGAAAACAAAAACATCGTATCGCAACATCCCAACATTCAGTCGATAGCAACCACGTCGCGGAATTCCGGCGGCGGAATTTGGCGCCGTTTTCCGTGACCGAGGTGCCTCGCCAAAGTTGCTGACCGGAGATTGCTACCTGTCCAGGCTGCTACACGGTGGACGACTTCCAGATGTATATGCCCGAGTGCGACACACTGGACTTGCTGCAGGTCCTGGATGCCCTGCGGCTCTGCACCCAGGTACGACACGGCATACACGGTGCGAATGCTCCGGTATTGCACGGCATACACTGTGCGAATGCTCCGGTATTGCACGGCATACACGGTGCGAATGCTCCGGTATTGCACGGCATACACGGTGCGAATGCTCCGGTATTGCACGGCATACACGGTATACACGATGATTCCGAGAGGCGGTTGCGTGATGTGCCCGCATAGCGTGTGACTTCATTGGTTGCAAGCGTCCATCTGGCCTTAGCCGGGAAGGAAAAGCGAATCGAGTGGTGGAGAGTACGCGAACGCCATAGTCTCTCGGTCGTCCCTGTGCAGTTTCTGGTGAAATCGAACGTTTCTGTCCCTGATATGAACTGTCTCGGGCATGTCGTGAAGTGCTACAGTGTTGATCTACTGACATGGTAGGAACTGTAAAATATTTGTGCAAACCTTATATCAAAATTACATCCTTTTCTGTCCTTTTAAGTAGTCGAAAGAGCCCTATATGAAGGAGCGATCTTTCGTGCATAACCCTCCTGAGGTACAAAAGCCGTTCGGTTCGTTCTCTTCATGCACCAAAGTCGACAAAATGGTACTTTTATTCCTGTCCTCGATTTTACACGGAGCAGATAAACTTTAACCGACAATGTGCTGTTCTAGGGTCGCAAGCCGGAAAAGCCCGGCTCAAAAAGGCGCAAATAATATGTCGTTCTCATGTAAGCAAACTGGCAGACATCGGGCTGCCTTTGCAGTAAATATGTTGTGATAGATGGAGTGAAATGCCTGGGGAATACACTCATACCCAGAGGCATGATCTAACTGACAACCCTTTTGGGCATGCCGGGGTGATACATGATTGAGAAGATTGTGAATGTGCACTAAGCAGCAGTGACTAATAGCTTCATAACAAATTCGTTCAAAACATATATAATTTTCGAGTTATAACATGGCTTCTTGTTGCTACATTGTACGTAACATAGTTGCAGATAAATATCATATTGAAGATCATCATTGGGCTTTAGTCAGTTTTATTGTGCTTTGGGTACGTCGACTGCATGGTCATTTTTGTTCGTTCAATCACCAGGCAGGTACTGTATCCAGATTGGTTATAACTCTCGATATTAATGCAACTAACAATGTTAACCATAAAATAGCTGACTTGCCATTGACGCACATTCGTCTTGGCCAGGATACTTTTTTACAGTACATTTACTGACACAAACCGATTGTAATTTTGATCCTAGACATGACGTCAACATGTTTAAATGATGCTATTTCCAGATTGCGTGGTACAACGATCAACGATGACCAGTTGATGTTTCCCTTCTCCTTCCTAGATGTTTACTTCCTCTAAATATATGACCAGAAATTGTTTAGGTGGTTGACCCATCAGCTTGTCCACATCAGAGCCAACGCCTAGGCCT
Source organism: Ashinkailepas kermadecensis (assembly GCA_034440615.1). Lineage (NCBI taxonomy): Eukaryota > Metazoa > Arthropoda > Thecostraca > Neolepadidae > Ashinkailepas > Ashinkailepas kermadecensis. The sequence continues at coordinate 45,867 of JAOTOM010002347.1, forward strand.
TCGTTATTGGATGGCGATATTAGGTGTGACGGAGTTCAGTCTGTTCACTAGGCGTAAGGAGTTCGTAAGGAGTTCGCAAAGTTCCAAGGGTCTTCAACGGACATGTACAAAAAAGCGTTTCAAAAATGTCTGAACGCTGCTTCCCATAGATGTTTGGTCAGGGCACAGATGGGGCTCGTTGATAAACGTGATAATTGTGATTTTGTCAGTTATGACCACTGATTTATTTTGTATTACTTCGCAATCTTTCTCGCGAAGCTGTTGTTTGACTTCCGTGCATTACCTTGCTTGGCCTAATTTCAGTAAATGACACCCGAGTCTCACGACCAAACTTGCTCCCTCTCGACTTCAGAATATATTCTGACCTGGTTGGACATTGACATGTATATGTCCCCGCTTAGCCTCAATACATGGCCTGCCATGACCCAACCTCAAAATGCGGTCCCTCAATACATGAATTGCTCTGACCTGACGTCGATACATAGCCTATCTCAACCTGACTTCCCACATGACTGACCTGTACTCAAGCACATGACCTCTCCTCTCTTGACCTCGGCACATGATCTGTTCGTGCCTGACCTCAGTATATGATTTGCTCTGACCTGACCTCGATGCATGATCCGCTCGGGCCTAATTCCAGTGCGAGAACGACGGCGACATCGAGTACGAGTTTCCGTGCTACAACTTCGTGGAGACGCTGGACGGCCTGTGGGACGCGCCGCCGCCGCCGCCGGCCGCCGCGCAGCTCTGCTACGGCGGACTGCGGCTGCGCACGCCCGACGGCACCGAGTGTCTGATGGGCTCCTTCTTCCCGCGCATACAGGTCGGTGGCGCCCTGTGGCGCCCTCACGCGGCTCGTACACGTCACTGAGGTCATCCCACGTACCGACCGCGGGTGTTGATTTCTGAAAATTATTGAGGTGGAAAAATACATGAATGCAATGGGCAGGCCCAAATGGATTGGAGGGGGTACATTGCATAGGGTCCCGTGTTAAAAGTTGAAATTATTGGGGAGGGTGAGGGAGCAAAGCCAACATTGAGGGGACAGCTCCCCCTAAATTACATAAAGCAATGACCCTGCTATCGACCATGGCGCTTATTTCGGACTGCGAGCTGCGTTGGGCGTGTGTATTGTTCTGGCTGTTCAGTGTAGGCTGTTGCTTTAGTTTGCCACTCATCCTGCCTCGTCTGGCGCCTGGCGCCGATTTCGATGCACCTCTTAAACAGCCGCCTCGGTGACCGGACGTGGGGTGCGGGTTGGACCGGTAGTCAGATGGTGCACCGCTGTCCAGTAAGTGGCCCCAGCTGGGTTCAGCTGTGGGTTTGGCTCGCCACCGCCACTTCCGGCTCGAACATCCCCGCTCATTGATTGCTGTAACTGCTTGATCTCCGCGCGTTTCGTTCCTGCCGACTTCCAACTTCCAGCGGCAGCGGCCGGCTATCGGTCGGCCATCGGTCGGCCGCCATCGGTCGGCCCCGCCCGCTGGGCGCTGCTATGCCTGTTGATATGTCCATGACGCCATCATGTCAGTGTTATGCTGTCCTTTAGCATTAACCGTTGCTCTCTAACATTATATGCATCACAATATAACACAACATTACATCCTTCGATCCAATTTCACCAGCTTGGCAACACAATCCTTTGTCTGAGTCAGAGTCTGCAGTCCAGTGAAGGCGCAGATTCATTCTCGGTGGGGTTCTGCAGCGACTTAAATACGGGCCTCGTGGTTTGAGGCGGTGGCGCACGTGTGATAGAAGCCACGACCAGACATGTAGCGCGTGTTTATGGAGTCGGGAAATGTCAGTGTTTAAAAAAATAAGTAAAATGCTACTTACTTTTATCAAATCCACACTGTTCTGGAAATTTCGGCCCGCCCGCAGCCATTCCGCTCATCACAATAACGACGCTTCGTGCGTTCGGTATCATTGTGTGTCGTATCGAACCGGGTCTGATTCTTGGGTCAGAACAAATGGCGTGTGACACTGCTCGATAGTAAACTGTTAGAGCCTGGTGATGTTCCACAGGGAGGCGGTAATTTTATTAGTGGTAGGGTTTTATCATGCTTCCATTATGGTTTTGCGCCATGTGGCTGTGCTGGGGGCTCGATTGATTTCCATTACGATCTTACGTAGCATGGCTGTGAGGGCTCAGATCCGGTAGGTTCAGAGCCATGACTCGATCGATTTTCACGCCCCACAATCACGACTCGGGACCTACGCAAGAACAGGGTCACACTTGTCGGTGCCAGGCCTGTCGCTTCTCACACGGTGGGCTTTGTGCGCCTCCAGTACCACACCAGACCTCCATATCATGTCGTCTGCGTACAGCTATAGCTGTATACGCCATACGTAACTCCACACCAGGCCCATCCGCGTCCCACCCCGACCATCTGCGGTACAGCTATAGCTGTATGCGTCATATCCAGTACCATAGCAGGCCCATCTGCGTCCTACCCCGACCGTCTGCGGTACAGCTGTAGCTGCATGCGTCATATCCAGTACCACGTCAGATCTCCATGCCACATCGTCTGTGGTACATCTATAGCTGCATATGCCACATCCAGTATCACGCCAGACCCCTCTGCGTCCCACCCCGACCATCTGCGGTACAGCTGTAGCTGCATACGCCACATCCAGTATCACATCAGACCCCTCTGTGACATCCTGACCACCTGCGGTACAGGCGTACACCAGCCCTGACGGTGCCGTGTACCGGTCTGTGACTATGTACCGGCGCGTGTACGCAGGTGCAGCTGCGCCACTTCTCGCAGCAGTACCCGGGTCGGGACGTGGACCTGTATCAGTGGTCGGAGGGCTCCAAGTTCTGCACGGACCGGCTGGAGAGTCTGCTGACTCTGTCTCGCGGCGGCCATGAGCTGGAGCTGAAGGTGCGCGGACCGTGTCAGAGCCGCGCCGCCTGCTTCTACCTCATGGAGGACCTGCTGGCCGCGCTCCAACAGGTGAGCTGGCCACGGCCGTGGAAGGGGACGAGTGGTCTAGGGGTAAGATGCTCGTCTCACAATCGAAAGATTGTGGGTTCGAGTCTCACCTGTCGCTACTCTTCGCCCGCGACCAATCGGCGTGAGAGATTGGCGACGCTATATGACTCAACGGTCGACGTGTCTTACAACCAATAACCAACCAACCACGGCCGTGGCGCCGCTCCACTGGTATCTGGGATACACCTCTTCTGGCTGGGGACTGAGTTGGGCTCCATGTAAGGAAGGCTACATTGCCCAGCGGGTGGTGGATGACGAAAATGTATCTCTAATGTAATGGCAGCTGATTACATGCAATGCACAATATCGCGGTGCGGCGCCATTCTTATGCTGTCTGGTTATCTACCCTCTTCGAGACGCGAGCGGCGATATGCGCCCGCTCATGTGGCACCCTCGCCACCGTGGAGGTGGTGCGCTGGTGTGTCGTTTGCCGGTGGAGGTCAGGTCAGGTATTGGGAATCACTTCTAACCACAGGCAAGAATTAAATCGCCTGAAGCGACATTCCGGCTGATAATTCTCCGTCCTGGGTGTCCCCTGCGCAAACCGTTGGATCAAACATATGAAACTGGGCGCTATATGACCATTGCAGTCGATGTGCCCTTTAAACCCAAATAACAAACAACAACAAACAAACATCTGAAACATCTGAACAGTTAACGTGTCAATCTACTTGTACAACGCTTGAGAAGTCCGAGCCGTCATCAGGCTTCAATGTGTTCACCTTGCGCCTGCCTGTCACTAGTTCGTGTTACCTCGTCATTTCCAGGCCCCACATATAGTGTATGACGAGAGTCACGCTGCCGGCCATTGTACACAGATCGCCTGCTATGTGCCCAGAGCGACCTTGGCCTGTGATGGGCGCCGATGATGGATGTACTTCCAATATTACAGCCGTGTACAACCTTCTGGCTTAGTCATTGTGCACTCTGCACCATGCCAAACCACTGGCAGATACTTCATGTGGGCTCTGGCAAAGGCTAGATACCACAAACCAGGCGGAAACAGAGTGCAGCATATGCATGTTCCAGTGATCTCTACTGCTCAATCGTTCTGACGGCCATTCGTGGGGAACTAAATCGACCCACACCTAATACAAATTAACTGAGCGATAATGCAGGTGATGAAACTCAGTTAATTTATATTAGGTGTGCCTGATCAGATCTCCATGAAAGGTATCAGAACGATCGAACAGCAAATAACACTGAAATGTGTACATGTTGCGTTTGTTTCCACCTGGTTTGTGATTGCTGAAGCTCACAAAAATATTTGCCAGGGGTTGGCATGCTGGAGAGTGCGCAATGACGAAACCCGGAGACCGCACACGATAGTGTCACTGGGAGTACACACATAATCGGCGTCCCTCGCAGTCTGGGGTCACGCCGGGCACATAGAGGACGACCAGTGTACAATCGCCGAAAACGTGAACCTCGTCATATATCTATGTGGGACCGGGAAGTGAATAGGGAGCACACGCTGGTAGCAAACAGAATGCGAAAGATATGTTGAAGCTCTCTGTCAGTTCGGAGTTTGTCGACACGATTGACGCTCCGGGTACTGTTCTACCTGTTCACAGTGAATAACTGTTGTATCATACTTGAGATGTCTGATCCAACATCGTCTCCATAGAGTACACCCCGGACGGCGGATTCTTAGCCGGAGTGTCGCTGCAGGCGATTTCGTTCGCGCACGTGGCTAAAATTAACACCATGTTGTTCATGGAACAACATGGTTTTAGGTATCATGCACCGACCGTGAGAGGTTCAAAGCACGCCCCATTCGAATGGTCAGTGTCCTGTCTTCTGAGCACTTGGATCCATCCCGATGTGGTCAGTGGCGATCGGTGACTAGCGGCGCGCCGCCGGCGGCAGGTGTTCTGCGAGATGTCGCCCGGCCTGCCGGTGGAGCGTCACTACCTGTCGCCCACCAGCCTGCGGCTGCACCGGTCGGCGCCGGTGGTGCACGCGCCCGGCCAGGTGGCCGCCGCGCTGCTACACAGCGGGCCGCACTCGCAGCTGCCGCCCGACACGCTGGCCGACCTGCTCTGCTTCGGCGCCGAGCCGCTGCTGGACGCGCTCGTCTGGCTGCCCGAGCTGCCGGTGGCGGCGGCGCCGCTGGCCGCCCGGCGCCGACTGTGCGCCGCGCTCGACCCGGCCGACCCGCTCGGCAAGGACTGGTGCCTGCTGGCCGTCCAGCTGGGCCTGACCGAGCGGCTGGCGCGCCTCGACGCCGGCGACAACCCGGCCGCCAGTCGGACGGCGCGCGTGCTGGACGAGTGCGCCGCCGCCGGCGTGCCGCTCGGCCGCCTGCACGCCGCGCTCGTCGAGCTGGGCCGCGCCGACGTTGCCGACCAGCTGGCGTGCGCCGTGCCGCTGTACCGGCTGCGCGCCGCCGCCGACGGCGACAAGGGCGCGCTGCGCACCCTCCGGCTCGGCCGCCAGCTCGTCCACCGTCAGCCGGTAGACGTGTGACGTCACGCCGGCTGGCGCCGCCGCTCTCGTGCCGTGACGTCTCCGTCGGGGCGGTTCTGCGGGAGGCCGGCGCGTGAACGGGCTGTTGTTGGTGCTGCTCTGTGCTGTCTCCTCCACCGCTGCAGTGAACCTTTCTTCGTCGATTTTAATAGACGTGTTTTATCTGCCCAGCTTGCATCGTTCGCTCAGGCTCTCAGCCCGCACATCTGTTTATTTTAAACGTGCCTGTTTACACATGTTGGACGTCATTGGCGTATTGATGGGTATGTGTTTCAAGTCATATTTAAACATGTGTATAGATGGCACAATAAATGATCTAGAACTAAGAACAACTGCTATGAAATTTCCTTCGCTTCGAGTGACCGGTAATGGGTACACTGTCCCACAACCGAGACCTAAGCCACTTACATAACATATCACCAATTATTAATGAGCTTATTCTTCTTAACCAGCACATGACATTACTGAATGTCCATGATAGTTATTGTCTTGGACTTGGACTTCAGGACAAAAAGTATTGCTGTTCACGTACTTAAATTCATGATATTTTTTATGAACTCATACTTCTGGATGAGCTCGTATTCGTTAAATTATAGTAATGCATTAATGACATTATGCTGAACCTTCTAACTTGAACGGTTGTAAGCATAATCACTATCTAAAGGGTATTTCTGTTGATATATTAAAGTTTGTAATGGTACAAATTCCGTCAGCCATGTTGTCAAAACCAGTTTCGCTAAATTATATTCGTTCAGTTATAATTTATTCATATTGTCGTTTTTGGTCTGAATATTGAATATTCATTCATTCATATTCATATATTTATAACTTGAACGAAAGTGCAACATCCGCCTGTTTATCAGCAGGGTCTTCCATAGTCAACGTTGTATTCATCAACTGTGTGTACAACTATGGGGCAACATACGAGGTGTGCTGGGTTTGCAAGACATTATTTGGAGGTCACTACAACAACTCGGAGGTTTCACATATTTCTTGATGATGGTGTGCTACCAAAAACGGTGAGCTCTGATGAATGTCATCTTGTAAAATATTAACCAGCATATTTTCAATGGCATATTAGGCAATCCAGCATCCGCAGGGTGATCAAACAACTGTAAATATCACCTGATGAATTATCCGTGAGCTAGGATTTAGTGCGGTTGCTTGCTTAATTTTTCATTTTCCTTCATTGTACCCCGCCCGAAGCATGTACATGATATCCGCAACGCATTCGCATTCGCATTCGGCATCCTATTCACATACCTTCCGATTTCGCTCACATTTTCAGGATATGATCTCAGTTGCTTGCAAAAGTAAGGAAAATAACAATTCTTAATATAGTAAAAGCAATTTGATCTCCAGAGATCAAATAAGGTCATTCGGGTCAAAAACGGAGTACCGCAAGGACGGGATCAAAGTACTTCACTGAGCGAAGTAATTCTAACGCCTATGTCTGCTTTCCATCAAGGATGTAGCACATCGAATTACGTGACCTTCAATGTCACAGTTTGACCTCGGGTAACCAAGGTCGGTTTTAATCGTGCATTGTATCAGTGTACGGGGTTCCGAATAAAATCATGGTGAAATATAAGATATACATGATTCTTGCACGTAATAGTCTACATAGCTCATACATAGAGCACATCGAACACAATGACACTTCGTGGTCACAGTTGCATCCCCGTTCGCAAAGGATGTCCAAAATGAAGTCTTTATGCAAAATTATTGGGTACCTTCCATGATATTTCACTTGGCGCCATGAATCAACACACAGACATTAGCTATGGCTCATGGATGCAGCACATTCAAGCCTGTGATGTACAATCTCAAAGATTTACCAAAGTTCACAAAATATAGTTTTAACCTTGCACAACTGCCTTCTACGGGTACCTAATAACATCTTCCTGAATACATTAATCGGATAGACATTAGCGCCGAATAATCTTCCATCGGGCAAGGAAGCAGCACATCCAAGGTCGCGACCTTCCAAGGTCAACGTTTGACCTCAGGTTCAGATAAACAACATTACACCCTGCAGAAAATTACTGGGCACTGAACAACATCTTCTTGAATACATTTATCGGACGGATATTAGCGCTGAGTAATCTCCTATTGAGCAAGGAAGCAGCATATCTAAGCATGTGATCTCCAAGGTCAACATTTGACCTCAATTCTGGATTAATGCAGTTTAAAAAATTATAGGGGTCCGCTGGGGTAACGTATGTTGGCCAGACGAACCAGTAAATGCAGACTAGCTTAACACTAATGCATGCACAACCGATACAAGAAACAGCACACAGCGTGACCTGGCCTGTATCGGTGACACATTTCATCAGGTGACATCAGGTGACATTCAGCGACACATTAATAAACGCATTCATCAGTATCCTCTGATTCGCATGAAAATTTGACACAACCTTCGCAGCCGTTGCCGTACATGCAATACGACACGATATTTTCCTACGACGGATCCTTTTACCGTCAGAGGTCCAAACGTTCACCGAGGTCAAATCTTGGGTACCACACAACTTGCCGGGGAATTTACTTATCGAAATGATTGAAACGCTTGTGCGACCGCTACCAAGGCAGGGTGTGGCGCACCAAGTCACCTGGCCATTGAAGGTCACCATTTGACCTCGGGTAGAGGAATACCTTAACATTGCACATCATGAGAAAAGTACAGGGTAACGAGTAGAATCTTCCTGAATACATTTATCGGATGGATATTACTGCCGAATAATCTCCGATTGAACAAGGACGAAGCACATTCGAGCATGTGACCTTCACGGTCAACGTTTGACCTTAGGTCAGGATTGATTAAATTCGGAAATTAAAGTGGTCCGCTGGGGTACCGTATGTTAACCAGACGAACCAGTAAATGAAGACTAGCTTAACACTGATAAATGCACAATCGATGCAAGAAACAGCACACTATGCGACCTGACCTCTATCGGTGGCAAATGTCATCAGGTAACAATGACTAATAACTAACAAGCGATAACTGGCACTATTCAGCAATGCATTCAGAAACGAAGTCATCAATATCCTTGGATTCGACTAAGCATTTGACACAACCTTCGCAGCCGTTGTCCTACATACACTACGACACGTTGTTTTGCTACGACGGATCCTTTCACCTACAGTGATCGAAAAGTTCACCCAGATCAAATCTTGGGTACCATATAACTTGCCGGGAAATTTCCTTTATCGGAATAACTGAAGCGCTTGTGCGACCGCTATCAACATGGATGTCGCACACCAAATCATATGGTCATTCAAGGTCACCATTTGACCTCATGTCAAGGAATACTTATTACGCCCTATGGGGAATTATGGGGTACCGAATAACATCTTCCTGAATACATTTATCGGATGGATATTAGCGCCGAATAATCCCACCGGGCAAGGAAGCTGCACATCCAAAGTGCCTCCAACGTCAGCGTTTGATCTCTGGTCAGGATTAATGAAATTGAGCAAATTATAGTGGTCCAGTGTGGTACCGTATGTTGGCCAGATGAACCAATATATGTACACCATCTTAACAATAATACATACAGAATCGATACACGAAACAGCACACCGCATGACCCGGCCTCCATCTGTGACATATTTCACCAGATTTGACCTCGTTGACCTTTTGAACCTCTGTAGGTAAAAGGGTTCGTCGTAGAAAAAAATAGTGTCGTGATGTATGTATGGTTACAGCTGGGCTTGGGGGATTAGAGACGCATCGTCGGTACGGCTGCGAAGGCTGTGTCAAATTTTCAGACGAATCAGAGGATATTGGTGTTATATTCTGATATTCTGATAGGATATTCTGAACGCGTTGCTAAATGGGCCATTAGTGCTACCTGATGGAATGTGCCACGGTTAGAGGTCAACTCACTTAGTGTGTTTTTTTTTGGGTATCCATTGTACATGCATAAATGTTAAGATAGTCTACATTTATTTGTTAGTTCGGCCAACATACGAGGTTTCACATATTTAAAGTTTAAGGTCAGAAGTTTAAGGTGGTCCCCAGTGGACCACCTTAAACTTCTGAATGTCATAAATCCTCACCTTATGTCAAATGTTGACCTTACATGCAACATGCTCGAATGTGCTGCTTCCTTGCTCGATGGCAGATCATTCGGCGCTATTATCCATCCGGTAAATGTATTCAGGAAGATGCAATTCGGTATCCCGTAATTTTCCCATGGGACGCAATAAAGTATTCCTTACCCGAGGTCAAATAGTAACTGAGTGACCAGGTGATTTGGTGTGCCACATCCTACCTTGATAGCGGTCGCACGTACGCTTGACTCATTCCAATAAGTGAATTCCCCGGCATGTTATTTTGTACCCAGACTTGGCCTCGTTGACCGTTTAGACCTCAGTAGATGAAAGGGTTCGCCGGAGCAAAACAAAACATCGTGTCGCGGTGTATGTGCGGCAACAGCTGCGAACGTTGTGTCAAATTTTCAAACGAATCAGAGAATATTGGCGAATGCGTTTCTGAATGCGTTGCTGAATGGGACGCTAGTGCTACCTGCTGAAATGTGTCACCGATAGAGGTCAGGTCACCCAGTGGGTTGTTTCTCGTATCGATTGTGCATGTATAAGTGTGAAGATAGTCCACATTTACTGGTTCGTCTGGCCAACACATGGCATCCCAAGAGACCACTTAAATGTTCTGAATTTGATCAATCCTGACCTGAGGTCAAACGTTGACCTTAAACATCGCATGCTCACATGCTCGGATGTGTTGCTTCCTTGCTTGATGGGAGATTATTCGACGCTAATAGCCATTCGACAAATGTATTCCGGAAGATATTATTCGGTACCCCGCAATTTTCCCCTAGAGCGTATTTTAGAGTCTACCTTGATCTGAGGTCAAACGTTGACCTTGAATATCACATGCTTGGATGTGTTGCTTCCTTACCCGATGTGAGATTATTGGGCGCTAAGGTCCATCCGATTAATGCATTCAGAAAGATATTATTCGATACCCCGGTAAATGGCAATAGCGCAAGGTACTATATTTTGTGAACATACGTCAAGCTTTGAGATTGTACATCAGAAGATTGAATGTGTTGCATCCATGAGCCATAGCCAATGTCTGTGTTAATTCATGGCGCGAAGTAAAATATCGCGAAAGTTGCAAGGTACCCAAATTTTTCTAACAAAATTCCTGTATTTTGAGCATCTTTTTCGAACGGGGATGAAACTCTCATGAAGGATCATTGTGTTCGATGTGCTATGTATGAGCTATGTAGACTATTGCATGCACAAGTCATGTCGAATAAATGTGTCACCATGACTATTCGGTACCCCGTAAATAGATATAGTGCATGAGTGAACCAAACCTTGGTGACCTGAGGTCGAACTGTGACATTGAAGGTCACGTAATTCGATGTGCTGCATCCTTGATGGACAGCGGTCATCTAGGCATTTGAATCACTCCGCTAAGTGAAATATTATGACTTGTATACGGTACCCCGTGTTTGACCTGAGTTGCTGTATTACCTCTGGAGATCAAATTGCTTGACTGCTGGATAAATGTTCTTTGTTTTACTTTAGTAAGCGACTGAGATCATATCCTGAAAATATATCTCCCGACGAGGCACCACCTACCCGTGGTGGGGGGATTGCGTGTCCCAATGACCCGGCGGCCAGTCCACCAGGAAGCCGGGGAGGGGTGAGACTACGAGTGCCTCACTCGTCCTTCAATCCATACGCTCCCATTCCAATGCCCATCCCATCTCAACATCCATGTCCTTCACCTGTCCCTGCAACACCAACACTCCCTACTACGAGCAGGTAGGACAACTTCCCCGGCCCTGCCCACCAGCTCAGTCTTATCGCGGTAGTCGCTATACTCACACTCACACTCACACTCACACTCCAGTCTAGTGTGCCTCCTCCCAGACTGGAGTCTGGCCTGGCCCGGCTAGTGAGTGAGCATCTGACATGTCGAGTCCCGCGACGAAGGCAGTACTGGAGCCAGTGCCAGGGAGGGACTGGAGTCTGGCCTGGCCCAGCTAGAGTGAGTGGGCATCTGACATGTCGAGTCCCGCGACGAAGGCAGTACTGGAGCCAGTCAGCCAGCCAGCTCAGAGTGAGTGGACATCTGACATGTCGAGTCCCGCGACGAGGGCAGTACTGGAGCCAGTCAGCCAGCCAGCTCAGAGTGAGTGGACATCTGACATGTCGAGTCCCGCGACGAAGGCAGTACTGGAGCCAGTCAGCCAGCCAGCTCAGGGGGGGGGGCTGACATGTCGAGTCCCGCGACGAAGGCAGTACTGGAGCCAGTCAGCAGCCAGCTCAGAGTGAGTGGACATCTGACATGTCGAGTCCCGCGACGAAGGGACTGGAGCAGTCAGCCAGCCAGCTCAGAGTGAGTGGACATCTGACTGTCGAGTCCCGCGACGAAGGCAGTACTGGGCCAGTCAGCCAGCCAGCTCAGAGTGAGTGGACATCTGACATGTCGAGTCCGCGACGAAGGCAGTACTGGAGCCGTCCCGCTCAGAGGGAGGGGAAATCTAAAATTTCGGGCCCCCCGGGGAAAGGAAAAAAAGGGAGTAGCCAGCCAGCTCAGAGTGAGTGGACATCTGACATGTCGAGTCCCGCGACGAAGGCAGTACTGGAGCCAGTCAGCCAGCCAGCTCGAGAGTGAGTGAGCGGTACGGGGTGGCTGGGCATGAGTGTAAGAACGCTCCAAAATTTTGACACCGAGCATAACATTTTCCAAGTAGTGGTATCACAAGAAGGAAGTTTCACCTTGGGCGCTTATCATGGTCGCTCTAGTTCCACTCCACCTCCTCCGACGCCCAGAAAAAAAATCAAAAAATTATGAAGCTCATCTTTCACCTGTCAACATTTTCCACATGATAGAACAAAGTGATTATTTTATAAAAACATAAGATGTGTTATTTTACTATGCATCGCATATATTGCGATGTTCCAAATGTTATCTATGAAGGATAATTGTTGTGAAGAAGAAAAGTATATAATATATCACTTGGGTTTACAGGTTATTGTGACTCTCAGTGCCATAGGAAACACAAGGTCAAGTACATTAAACATATTCCTTTTTGGAGAAGTTATTTAATTTCTGTACTGCGTAGCACGAGAAAAGAGGAAAGCTATATACGAAAAATGCTCATGTTTCCCAGTTCGCCGTTGGATGTTCAGAAATGAGTTTCAAAATCGTAGAGGTGCACGTCCTCTGCATTTCTTCCTCCAACTGGTCGGCGTCAATGGCTGCTGACAATGTTAACCTCCAAAGATGAGGAGTCGGGACGAGTGGTCTAGGGGTAAGATTCTCCTCTTAAAAATAAAAAGTTTGGGGTTTGTATTTCTGGCTCTCTTCGCCCGCGACCAATCGGCGTGAGAGATTGGCGACGCTACATGTCAACGTCGACGTGTCGTAAAACCAATAACCAACCAAAGATGAGGAGTCCATTGCCGCGTAACATGCCGCGTTTCACTACACCGCCACCGCCGGTATCTCGACATATTGCTATTTTTCTACTACTTTTCGAGTGCCTATCCGTGGTATGAAGATCATGCCACCAGATAAGTGTCACAAAAAGATTCCGTACGACCGAAAGCTGCCTACGATGAAGGTGAAGTCTGCAACTGCCCTCCAGTTCCTATCTCTTCATGCACGGACGGAAGTCCTGGTGAGATGCTGACTGTGGCTCTGCTGCAGTAGGAACTTAGTGGTGGCATGTGGTGGCTGTCCCTCAATTAGCCGTTCTATGTGACATTCGACTGCCCCGAAGCTGGTGGGAGGCCGAAATAGCACAGAAGAGTCATAACTTTCGAATATGCGAATTATGTATTGCACCAGCTTTACTGTATTTCTGAATCACCACGAGTGTCGAAGTTGGTCTTGGAATCGAGGCTAGTGGAGGGGGATGTGGTGCGTAGAGGACGAGTTTCTGGTGAAAGCGCAATGTAGGTACAGAGGGTGAGTTGTGCATGACCCGATGTGTTCTCCGTGTCTTGTCCCGCTGAACCAGCCTGGCTATCCGTTGTGGTGCTTCCAAAATATATGTACTATTATCTTGGGGTGTTTTCATGTCGTCGGATAATTTGAGAAATGGGATGAAGGAAGTGATGGCACACAGCAGGACTTTTCAAGACGGCGTCGAATGTCCACTGCCAACGCGCCGTAAGGGTGACAGGAAGCTCGTGGTCGGCAACGACTCTGCCACGGTACTGACAGCATGGGAACCGGACGATCAAGATGCTGGATGGTAGTTGATGGGCTGGGAGTGGAGAGGGCAGGCGTTCCCATACGGTGAAATGTGCATCGCTTAATTTGATTGCTGTGTTCTTCCAATGATCAACGACTCATTTTTCCTTCATAGCTTTATTGTCATTTTTTTACTTGGCCATATCGAGAAAATCCTGTTGCCACTGCTAGATTAGCCGACAAAAGCTGTTCATTATCTTTAACGTGATGTTGCCGAATGTGTCACGACGTGCTTTAAGCCTCGGTTGCTTGCCACTGATGTGTGAATCCTTGACTGCGGAGATAATGTATTGGTATGGGGAACGCGCTTGTATATGCACCTTCAGGCACAGACAGGATTTTCTCACGGGGGACCCTAAATAAGTGATGAAATAGAGGAAGCTCCCGACGCACGAAGCGCGCCGCAAAATTTGTGGCTTTTCGTGGTGAAAGTCTCAAAATTGGTCGTTTGATCGAGTGTATTTTTTTGGTGGTAAGGGTGGGAGTGGGGGTGGGGGGGGGGACCGCCCGCCCGTCTTGGCTGCGCCTCTGCTCAGCGACGAAATCACGAGTGTGCGCCTGAGACTAGTGGGAGCAGATCAGTGCTGTGTTAGTTTGTGGTGCGGCCGGTGGCGGCGCTGTCGGCGGCCGCGGCGCTCGCTCCCGAGCGCGTTAGTGGCGGCTCGGCCGCGCTGGTGCCGGCAGTTTGCAGCGGAGATGGCCCTCAGCGGGGCCCCACGCACGGTGAGAACGGCAACCAGGTGGCACGCCGCCACCGTCCACTGGTCACGGATCAATGCAGGGGGATGGGGTGGAGGAGATTCACCTCTCCCCACCCCTCCACTAGAATTTGGAATTCCATGCTCAGTGTCATTTTTGTGCCCAAAGCACATTTGTCGTTTGTCGCCGCTTTCTAGAGACACGTGTTGCTTAGTTGGTCTGTTGGACGGCTTGTGAAGTTTTTACATCGACTTGGCATTCTGGTGACCTGGCGTCCCCCACCCTCAAGCTGCTGGACATTTAGTAGTGACTAGTAGGCACATCCGTGATGTTACATGGGAAGAGCAGACCGAACAATCCCTCCGCCGCCATATCCCAGTTTCGTGGCGACGCCAATGTTTCACACTTATCCATTCCATTTCGTCGCCGTAGGCTAAGTTTCGCGGCACTCCAGGTGTTCTCCCAATGACGAAACATCTCCGCATGTAGAGTCTTGTGTTGAGTTTGCCACTGCTGACGAAACACGTCATGCCTACCTGTTGTGATGTGAACAAATATAGTAACAACAAATAAAGTAAGGTAAGCGAATATAGTAACCGGCCGTCACGTAATGTCATTGCCGGTAACTGGATAGGTCAGCTGGTGGGGCTTCAGTACTGGTGAGTATCGTAAGCTGCTATTTGCTCACATCAATAGCATGTTAGCGCATCTGAAATGTTCACCGACACTTGAATGCAGAAAAAATGGCATTTGTGTGGCATTCAATTGCCGATTACATCGTATCGCCACTGGTGACAGGTAGAAAGGACGAGCACTGCCGTAACATTAGCAGGTTTTACAGCGGATTTTGCTCTGTTGCCAGACCACTCGTTCTCCGAGACAGAGCGACCCGACATAAAATAATGTTAAGTAGAAAATGTAATCGAATAGTAGTTCAAATGGTGATACCTGTTTCATATCGAAAATATTTTACTTGAATGAACAGAGTGAGAACTCATAAAGGAGAAATAAATAATAGCATAAACGACGACAATTAACTTTCAGCCTACGTTAACAAACGGCAACTTCACTCATCTCTAGTTCAACTGGCAAATATCTTGCCGGACTTGCACCAGACGATCGTCGTTTGCCAGATGGCCAATGATGTGCCCGTTTGTGTCTTAAAATGCGTAATATATTCCGATCTTTAGCCGCTGATTGGCTGAATTTCTTACTTTGCGGTGCGTGCAGATTTGCGACCCGTCACCAGTACACTACCGTCTGTGTTTGTCGGTGAGGGGTGAAATGGATTGTATATATATATGTAGATTTTAAAGCTATTCTAATGTCTTTTTCAGGAAAAATGACTTGCTCTGAGGCTGTGTGCTATTATTTTTCATCTGTTCCCTCAATTTTTTTCTTGCTTAGTGTTTTTTTTTAAAGCCTATTTAGATTTCTGGCATGGGCAGGAGGCCTATGCACCAGCCATGGTCGTATGCAGGCACCAGTGATATATATGGAACATTTAAAATTTCGTTGATAGTTGCCAACGAAATGTGTTCGTGGGAAAAAATGTGCTATACTTTTCCATCAAGTTTAGTAGCTTTTTGTTGTGATTCACAACTTATTTTTTCCTAAATGGCCTGTACAGTTTTAGATATAGCCTGTTCATGCTCTGTAGGTACCTATGTTTAATGAGGAGGAAGGTAAACAGACAATAGGGACCACTATGTCTAATCAAGGAATAAGGCATGTGTGAAATCTGCATGGTTTACCAAGTGTGCCAAGTGCATGTAGTTTAAATTTGGGTGACTGGCCTGCCATAAGGGTGAAATTCTTTATTAAAGCTCTTTTTTGCATGCAGACATGGCTAATCTTAGAAGCTACGTCATATCTGATCATTATGAAACCTCCACAAAATGATTGAACATGTCATAATTGTGTGAGGTTTCTATTTGTGTAATCCTGTGTGATGTCAATTTCTACCATATACAAAAAAAATATTATGAACATACCTTACTCGTACAAAATTCTTCATGAAGCTGCATATGACTTCTGCAGCCAATTCAGCATGTGACACATATGCACCTATTAGGTTTTTACTTTTCTATATTTTGTGCTAGGTCCAAGGGTACAATTTTTAAAACTAAATTTCTTGCTTGCTGACATGACCATTCTTCACTCAGCAACTATTACAATTTATTTTATGTATATGCCAAATTATTTGGGTTTGGACTTTTGTGATCCTGGATCAGATCAAAGGTTACCAAAGTTTTCAAAGTAGAGTTTTTGTCTTACAGTCATGGCAAATTGAATAAACTATGAAATTATTGCAGTTTAAATTGTTCACAGGTAAATTTTACCTCCAAAAGGCAACAAAAGATGTTGAGATGGGTCAGTTAGGTTGGATATTTAACTTGAAATGTTTGAGGATAAAAATGAAAGTGAAAAAAATTTCATCAAAAAGGAAGTTAGGCTAAGTGATGTCAAGTTAGGTTAGGACAACCCAATGTGGTTCAGAGGGTTCTGCAAACCATCTCGACCACACGTATAGCCTAATGTGACTGAGAGGGGTTGGACCATGATTGACGTGGTACCGCCGTTGGCCCGACAGAGTTTCGAATTTGATGTGGGCGTTGTACTCCATCAACAGTATCAGGTTTTACCAGGTGTGGATCCAGGAATTGTCATGAGGGGAAACTTGTTTGGATGGGCGCCGCTGTGAATGTACCTGGAGGGGCACATTTTCCTTCCGAGGAGCGCCACTGGAGGACAAAAATGCTAGGGAGACTGGTACACTCGGACCTCCCAGAAGTGTCTTTGAATTATAAAGAGGGTTGCCTTCGCCCCTTCCCCTACGACTTGCCTTTTCACCCTACCCGCTCCGGCGACCATGGCTGGAGATCCCGGGTGTGTTCGTGTCCACCAGGTATCGATACTGACACATGGTACATCACTGGGACGTACTGCGATTTTGGGGGTCGGGCCTGATTTTATTTTTGTCGGGGAGTCGTGACGTTTTTTTCGGCGCTATGCACGATTCATGGGATTCCAGGTCGGTTTTCCAGGCCCCGATTCGGGGTCCCCGCTGGATTTGTCTAAGCCTCGGATATATTTTTATATGGTCCTGTCACGAGTTTTCGGCCCCACTGTTTATTTGTATCCCCAGCACAAATTTTAAGCATCCCGACGGAAATTTTGTGGTCCCACCACTATTTTTGGGAGCTCCTGCGCGATTTTGCTTCGGGGTCAGGCGCGAGTCTTCGGGGCCCCAATGCGTGTTGTCGGGAGGCACAAGTTCTTGTAACCTCTTTTTTCGGAGTGCGAGTTGCGTTTCCGGTTCCCGTCGTGATTTTTGAGGCCCCGGTGCGTTTCTTTCGTGGCAAAGGCACGGTTTTTTTTAGAGAGCCATACTCAATATGTGACGCATTTGGAGTTATTTTTGGGATTCCAGAGTTAATTTCCGGGTCCTGATTGACATGTCATAGGCCGCGTGGTGAAGTGTAAATGCATACATTTTTAGGAGCCAATTTGCCGATCCCGATTAAGTTCTTTATTTTGGTGTGTATTTTGTGGCCATCTTCCCCCCAAGGTAAACTTCTTAAAATATGCCCTTGCGTGTGTCCTTAAATCGATATTTTGAGTTAATTTTACAGTCCCGTTTTGGGGGCGGTGAGATAGTTTGGTCCCCTTCACGCCGCTTGGAGAGTGGGGAGAGCGCATGGCCTCCGTGTTCCTACCCTTGAAATCCGCTAGCGCGTAGACCCCATGCATTTGAAAATGCATTGTAATTATTCACGGCTATCCATACATGTTTAGTAAGACGGCCTTTAATACCATTTGGGCTATTATGCAACAAGAAAAACGACGCTGAACCACCAGGTTCCGAATGGAAACTCCGATTGGTCTGGCCAGAATACTATTAGGACCATTGGAACCAATTCCATCGGGAAGCATTCAGACCATTAGGGACCATTAAAACCACTAGGAAAATCCAAAATAGTTCCAAATGGTTTCCAATGAATTTTGTTTTGTCCCAGAATGGGGGGGGGTTCGATTCAATCTGAAAATATGTGTTGAAAATAAGGACCTGGACCCACTCCCTTCGTGAGAGGTTTCCAGCCCTGTTGGCGACGATGCTATACCGTCTGATCGACTTGCTACGTTATGCTACAACTTGCCAGTTGTCCGACCCTTTTTTATGTAGGGAATTTCTTGTCGAGAATGCCTTCATTTCACACCACGACAATTACTGAACAGAACACCATAAACCAATAAAGAAAGAACGGTGAGGTTCTTTGATAAATTATGTGTCGTGAAATGCCGATTCAAACCATCGACAGTCGTCGAATTAATTTGAAAAAGACATGCACAAAATGCGTGCCCCTGACTTCAGCAGGCGCTCTGCCTGAAACGGATATCTTACATGCGGAACAGATTTGTCGAAAGCGTACCAGAGCTGGCACGATCGTACCGTGGTGGCAACCCTGGAGGAAGAGGAACGGACTGAACATGTCAGTTTTTAGAACCAAAAAATGTAAATCTTCAAATCAAAGTTATATGAAATGAAAATGAATTATTATGTACAATATCAGTTTATACGCCCAATAACGGACCACTACTTTACCATAATTAACATACAATGACCGTAAAAAGTAAACGTATTTGGCGTTATGCTAGCTGCTAACTGTTATACCATCTATAAAGTTATTATACCAGCTATACTAAACACGAGCAAATTTCCGCTGTAAAACCGGCTATTGACTCAGGTCTTGGCTGAACTGGGGGATGACTGGGGTGGGGGCATGTGACGCGCACCCACCCCCACCTTCCATCTCTATCAGCAACTTATGAACTGATCGAGCTGATTCAAACGGATATCGTGTATGTTCCGAGGGACAGACATGCTGCCTTGTTGTCACCGGTGACGTCACGTGGCTGTCATGGTCACGCAGAGTACGTGAACCCAGAGGTGTCGATTTTTTAAAAACATTGGGGGGGGCCGAAGTGCCAACTCACTAGACCCCCCCCCCCCGCCAACCAAAAACTCATCGGATTTCGCCCACTATATTTTCAGATCTCAGAAATTCTGATTTTTTATTCGACGATGTGCATGTTTATGTTTATTCAGCATCCTTCACCAACGGGGAAAATCGTCCAATAACTGGTGAAGTCACATAATTAAAAGAGCAGTGGACAGTACATGTCAACATAACAACTCTGAGTAATAGTATGCGACTGCAGTGCCACATAGTGGGCTCGGATCTATCGTCACCGTCATCGCCACCGCTACCCTCCTCCTCACTCCACACACC
This sequence comes from Ashinkailepas kermadecensis, assembly GCA_034440615.1. Taxonomy (NCBI): domain Eukaryota; kingdom Metazoa; phylum Arthropoda; class Thecostraca; family Neolepadidae; genus Ashinkailepas; species Ashinkailepas kermadecensis. The sequence continues at coordinate 65,570 of JAOTOM010002347.1, forward strand.
AACAAACACATACCGGCTTAAATAAATACTTCAGCGATCAGATGCAGGCTAAAACACACCGGCCTTGATGGAGCATCAGAGCACAGCAGACCTGAACTGTGATGACGATGGGTGAAAGTATTTCCTTGGTGCCTAACATTAGGGAGGGGCGTTTTTCCCTTTAGTACGCCACTGCGGCTGCTCAACGTGTTTTTTTCCGCAGATTGCACGATCGAGAGTAGAAAGGCCCTTCGGATAATTTTCTTTCAGGACCCATTCCGAATTTTCCGGTGCTCTGGTCGATTCGATGGAGTCTCCTTGTGGTTTTTGTGGTGAAGTCTATTTTTGTAAGCCCCCTGCAGGTTATTTTTGGACCCCGGTACGAATCTTCGAGCTCTCGGTGCGTTGTTTTTTTTCGGTGCCCCAACAGGTTTCTTTTCCGGCGTCCGACGACTTCTTATTCTGTGGATCCTTGACGCAATTTTTGTGTCCGCAGGGTGACATTCCGGGTATATATTTGTTCTTGGGAAGCCAGCTGCAACTTGTGGGGCTCCGGCGCGACATTTTGGCCCCAGTGAGATTTTCAAGAGAAGCGGCGTGAATTTTGTTTTGGTCTAAGTGCGATTTTTGGGGGCCCCGTGGTCACTTGTTGGGATCCCTTGCGCGAGTTTTGGTGGCTACGACACGTTTTTTGGGGCCCAACAAGTTGTGTGGGCTTTTGGAGCCATTGTTGAGATCCCAGATTGATTTTCCGTGTCCGGACTGTTTTTCATTTCCCCGGCTTCATTTGTTGGGTGATCTCAACGAGACTTTTAGAGCCCCGATGGGACCTGTCATGCCTCTAGCGTGATTAGCAGGGGCCCGGGTGAGAATTCTTAGTACCCCCAGTCTCAGCGTGATTATCAGGAGGTCCCGGCCCGACCGTTTGTGGCCCCCATCGTGATTTTCTTGAAACACGGCACGACTTTTTTTGCGGCCCCAGCGTGATTTTCAGGGGCCCAGGTGCAAACTTTTGAGGCCCCAGCGTCATTATCAGGGGCCCTTGCGCTACTTTTGGGGGCCCCCAATGTGATTTTTCTGAGCCCCGGTGCGATTTTTGGTGGACCGAGTGGGATTTTTAGGGAGCATGGCGCATTTTTTTCCTGAGCTCGACGGATTTTTTGGGGCCCCACAACCTGTCAGGAGGGGAGGGGGAGGCAACTGCCCACAATGCCCCCCTCCCCCACTCGGTATGTCACTGTGCCATGCAATGATGCAACATAAAAATCCAGGAATAGTTCATCTGTTTCATCACTCACATGTGATTTCAACTCCCCAGTTATCCAGACAATTTGAGGAAAGTCAAACATCTGCTACATGGATCAGCAAGGATGGATTATAAGGCAACAGGGACACCATGGAATTCAGATCACAGTAGTTATGCTGCAATACATACCTTCTTCCACAGACTGCTTTGGAAATGGATGCGCTCCTGAAGTTTGGTCAGGGTTGGAGTTGGAGGTGGATGGAGCAACACTGTGAAGGACATAACATATGGTTCAAGAGACTTCTGTTTACATTAACAATACAGGGGATGAAGTAAGATTTTCATTAATTGACTTCTATGGTGTCCTGAGTAAGTAGGACAATCGAGATGGGTTTCTGTTATATGCATTCTAGAAGCAATGTTATGATGTAGCTTTTATACCCCAGTGGGAATGGTATGGATTCACTCATAAGTGAATTTGCAAACATACTGATATATCAGTTAACAACAATGCAGGGAGCTATATGATCAACATGGTCGATGTGTCCTAAAGCCCAAATAACTAAGTAACAATAATGCGGGAAATCTGCTGCATAACATTTTGCCCATAAATTAGCCATGATATATGGCATCATACTTCCCCTGCTATTTAGAATAGTGAGCTATATTTGGTGTACAAACATCAGTACATTAGAAATGTTAATTAAACGTTACACACATCAGTTCCTTACAAGTGTCAGCAATGCATTTCCTTCATGCGCTTTAAACATGATTCAAGAAGGCACTGTCATCGATTTTAAACTTTAACTTTGCCTGCTTCTATCATGAAAATTTGTCATTTTCCAATGCATCAGAAATCATCAGAATAACTTCTTGTCCACAAACCGGTGTATGCATTTCTATGAATTTATCATATTTATTAACACAAATGATGTAGATCTGATCCTGATGCAGCATGCAGATGGAGGTTCATCACGTGCACCAGGTAGCACAAAAAGAGGTATTATTGCAGTCTAAGGTAACCACAAAACAGGTTTTACACCCATTTTACCTCCACGAATCATTCAAAGGCACTAGGTTTGGCCTAGTTGTGTTAGGCTAGGCTTTTGTTGTAAGTTAGTAAATTTTCCCCGAAAAAAAATTATTCAAAAACGGTTCAAGCTAGATTAGGTTATGTTAGACTTTTTAAGTTGAAAATGTTTGAGAACCCAAAAAAATGTTGGAAATTGAGCATTAAAAGAAGATCATTTCTTGCATGAAAGGCTAGGCCAGGTTAGGTTAGGTTATGTTACATCTTTTTTTTAATCTGAACATTATTTTTAATCCTATATTACTCAAATCCAAGCCCCCTTTTGGGTGTTATTTTGCCTCACAATTGAAAAGTGTGCATCTGCAGAGGAAATGAGCTGTTACATCATGTTCAGCACATTAATAAACACTGTATTAAAAAGGAAACTCAAAGAAGTCAGAGAGAACCATGAGCTGAAAAAAATACCCCAAAAGTCAGGTATTATCGCAGTTTAAGGTAACCACAAGACAAGTTTTACACACATTTTACCTCCATGAAGCATACAAAGGGGTTAGGTTTGTCAGGTTATGTTAGGCTTTTGTTGTAAGTTATAAAAAAAATCATTTGTTGGGAAATAATTTTTTTTAATGATTTTTTACACAAAAAAAAACAGTTCAGGCTAGCTTAGGTTAGGTTTTTTAAGTTGAAAATATGTGAGAAAAATGCCTCGAAAATTTCAATTAAAAACAATTAATTTCTTGTATTGGGAAGCTGGACTATGTTAGGTAGGGTTATCTTACATCTTGAACATTATTTTCATGCTATATTTCCTAACTCCACACCCTTTTTTGGTGTTATTTTTACTCCCAATTGAAAAGCATGCATTTGCAGAGGAAAGGACACTAAGTTTGTGCTTTTAGGTGTTTTATTAATATTTTTCATTTAAATTTCCACTCCAATGTTTATGAATGTCACTAAGCTGATGGCACCACTCGTTTTATGCGCAAATGCTTACTTTCAAGGTTGTGAGCAAAATAACATTGAAAAAAACCGGCTTTGAGTTAGGTAACATAGCACTTAAAATAAATACATTAAAAACGCAACATAACCTAACCTAACCTAGGTTTTGGAGAATACAATTATAAAAACAAAATTGGAAAAATATCAGGCAATGTATTTTCTTGAAATTTTACAAATTAAAAAACCTAACCCAACCTAACCTAACCATAATTATTGTGCTTTAAGGTGATAACAAGACAAGTTTTTACACATTTGCCTCCATAAAGCAAACAAATGGGCTAGGTTTGGTTATGTTAGTTTAGTTTAGATGTTTTAAGTTGGGCAGTTTATGCAAATATTGTTACAAAATGTAAAAGAAATGGAGCTTTTTCTTCAAAAGCAGCTTATGTTAGATTCGGTTAGGTTGGGATAAGTTTTTTATTTAAAACAAATATATACTGTTTGAAATTTTTAAAACTTGATGTGTTGGTTTTGTTTTTCTCCAAAGGGAGGTTAGGCTAGGTTAGGTTAGGTTACGTTGCTTTTTTTATTTGGAAACAAAATATTTTACCCTATGTCACCTAATTCAAAGCCTTTTTGGTGTTATTTTGCTCACAACCTGAAAAGTAGGCATCTGTATAGAAAATGAGTGGTCCATCATCTGGGTCACATTCATAAACATTGCATTGAAACGATACATTCCACAAATTCATAAACACCTTAAAACACAGATTTACCAAAATGAGCGGTCACATCATGTTCATCACATTCCTAAACATTGCATGAAAAAAAATTCACGAAATCAGAAATTACCTTAAGCTGTAAATTTACCAAAACGTGTGCCAACCCCTGGCCGGAAATGCAACATTAGGTGCCCCAATCCTGGGCAGAAAAAGCACTAAGAGCAGTGGAATGAAAATATTAATAAAAGTAAACTAAAAACAGCTTTTCTTGAAGGCAAACATGGTAGTTATGTGGTATTAACATAGAAACCCTGAGCACAAATCAGAAAAAGGCATGGACTGGACTTGTTCAAGCTTACCTGCCAACTTCTTCAACTACTGTTCCTTTGGGAATTAAATATCAGCAAGCTATTTATTCACTATTTAAAATCACACCAATCTGCAGATACATCAGAACGTGCGAAGTACAAAAAAACGGATCAGTACGACATCACATGGTACTACCGATGGGAATTGTGGGTCCGAGCGCGATATTTGGTGGGACCGGTTCGAGTTTGCGGGGCGCGTTGTAGTTAGCTGTGGCCCCAATGCGATCTTGGCGGTTCATGTTGCAGATTTTCGGGCCTCCGAGCGAGTTTTCTGGGGCCCGGCGTATTTACTTGGAGCCCCTATGCGAATTCTGGTGGACCGACGCGAATTTTTGTGGCCCCAGCTCGACTTTTGGGGGCCTCGGCTCGATTCTTGGGAGCATATTCCTCCTAGGAGGGAGGGGGTATTTGCCCCTTTGATATGCCACTGCGGCCACCGAAGGAGTTTTTTTTGTCAGCCGATGGATGGCACCTTTCGGAGTATAAAAGCCCGCCGGGTATTTTTTCCCGAACATTTTCTTAATTTTCCGATGCTGGGGTCGATTCGATCGAGTCTCGGTGTGAACTTTCGGACATCGAGTTCTATTTTTTAAAGGTCCTTATGTGATATTTTTGGGTCCCGGTACGATTCTTCGGTCTCCAGGTGCGATTTTTTCCGTGCCCTGACGCGTTTTTTTTCCAGTGCCCAACGGGTTTTGGTGGGGACTTTGACACGATATTTTGGGGTGCAGAGTGACATTCCGATTGATAATTGATTTGTGGGGCAGCTGCAACCTTTGGGGTCCAGGCGCGACCTTTTTGGTCCCAAGTGAGATTTTCAAGGGCTATGACGCGACTTTTTTTTAGTGCAATGTAATCTTTTGTGTCCCGACGTCATTTGCTTGGATCCCTAGCGCGAGTTTTAGCGACCTGCAATCCTGGGGCCTGCTTTGCAATCCTGGGGGCCTCCTTTGCAATCCTGGGGGCCTCCTTTGCAATCCTGCGGGCCTCCTTCGCAATCCTGGACGCCTCCTTCGCAATCCTGGGGGCCTTCTTTGCAATCCTGTGGGCCTCCTTCGCAATCCTGGAGGCCTCCTTCGCAATCCTGGGGGCCTCCTTTGCAATCCTGAGGGCCTCCTTTGTAATCCTGGGGCCTCCTTTGCAATCCTGGAGCCTCCTTTGCAATCCTGGGGCCTCCTTTGCAATCCTGTGGGCTTCCTTTGCAATCCTGGGGGCCTCCTTTGCAATCCTGGGGGCCTAATTTGTAATCCTAGGGGCCTCATTTGCAATCATGAGGGCCTCCTTTGCAATTCTTGAGTCCTCCTTTGCAATCCTGGGGCAACCTTTGCAATCCTGGGGACCTCCTTTGCAATCCTGGGGGCCTCCTTTGTAATCCTTTTAGGCCTCCTTTGCAATCCTGGGGGCCTCCTTTACAATCCTGGGGGTCTCCTTTGCATTCCTGGAGGCCTCCGTGCCAATTGTTGGCACTCTCTTGATTTCTGGGGCCCCCTATCCTCTCCTAGGTGACTCCTTCAAATTAGGGGCCTCCTCTCACGTCTTGGAGGCCTCCTCTCATGTCTCGTCGGCCTCCTTGCTCACTTTTTTCCTGTGCACTTCCGGATAGGGGCCTCCTAAAATTTCAGGTGGGGGGCGCCCCCTAGTCTCACGGCACGGGGGGCGACTGCCCACTCTGCCCCCCCCCGGTAGCGACGGCCCTGTTTGGCTTAGTCGAGTTCAGTCAGGTCAGGCTTGATGGGGTCGTTCTTATAAACTGACGTCGTACATTCACGGGATTAGAGTAGGTCGGGCTTCTCCCCGGTTTGCAACAAAGTATCTGGATATTGAATGTCACGCCATTGTGTTGATCAGGGATCGCCATGTTTCCCAGTCCATAGTGCATAAAACATGCAGTGGTTTCCGGTCCACAATGTTGGGAACACGCAATGTTTCAACGTTTTCCCCAGCTCCTGGTAGGCAGGTGGTCAGAACTTGCAGTATTTCCTGGCCACTTGTGTCAAGAACATGCACTGTCTCTCGTTTTCCACAATGTGGAAAACATACAGTTTCTAGCGCTGGAAACGTGCACTGCTTCCCAGTATCTGCTGATGAAAGCTTGTGGTATTTTCCAGGAGTATGCAGCAGTCCGCGCAGCAGGCCCTTTGTGCTCTTCAAGGACCAACGTTGCCCATACTTGTTTGCCAAAGGTGACATTTCCTCATGACTTCATGAATTGGATGCCATTGGAAATGGTGGATCACACCGAATTTTGTTCGAAAAGGGTAACATGCCTTCATTTGATGAAACGGAACTTACAGCGCGCCTGACTTCTTCGAAAAAAACAAAATCCACTAAATGTGTCCGGCCAAGTGGATTGCTAGGACGGGTGAAGTGTGACTGGAACGGGCGGGGGTCTTCCCATCTCCACCCAGTGTCCAAACAAGTGATTGCTAGGACGGGTGAAGTGTGACTGGAACGGGCGGGGGTCTTCCCATCTCCACCCAGTGTCCAGACAAGTGATTGCTAGGACGGGTGAAGTGTGACTGGAGCGGGCGGGGGTCTTCCCATCTCCACCTGGTGTCCAGGCAAGCGATCGGCACAGGACTTCTCTTTAGAAATGGTGTCTGAGACTGTCCATCTCAGTAGAGCTGGACCGTTCTCATGACGTGGTGCCCGACACAAATGTAGAGCTATGGTTCACGTGCCAATACAACTCTCACAAATGAGCTATTCAGAGTGGCGGCGTAATGCACTTTCAACGGCGGTTTGCCGGATTGCCCACAGCTCGGCTAGTATTGTTCGTGAGTCAGTCCAACTGAGGCCTTCGGCTTCCATCCCTGACGAAGCCTGTGCTTTCAAATGCTGCTTCTGTCCAGTTGGTCTGCAAGCATGAATCATATAGAATGGATCGCACGTGGACAAGGCCAGTTTTCTTCCAGGCACTGCAAAGAGACGAGCTAATCACTACAATGGAACATACTCGTCAACACTACTACAAAATGCTTAACACTATCAGTACGACAGTACGACAAAAGTCGGCATGTCAAATACAAATCAATCAGCCATATGTATGGATGCCACTATCGTTGGATTTGACTTGAACAGACCTGCCTCAGTTTGTATTATTATTTTTAATTGAGCTGTACTCTTGTGGCTTTGTTGCATGAACACGCGTAACCTAAAAATTAACTGCTCCTCAAAGGTGAATATTTTAAATTATCGTAGCCTCTGCCCATGTCCTTTCAAATTTACAGCTGAATATTTCGGCCAGTTCCAAATGCTATGACGTCCACTGAGGCTAGTTCTTTTAAATGGAATTTCTTCTAAAAAGTACGTTTTATGAGTACGTGTATTCCAGATTATGTGCAATATTGCCATTACCAATGGGGTAAATTTTTATTTTCGTGTCATGTGTGGAGTCATACTCATGCGTTTGGTCAAAATGAGCATATCTTTAAACTTTGGTGAAAGCCCCTAGCCTATGTTCAACCCGGCTACAAAATGTGCAAGCATTGCGAAGTGGCATGTTTTGAGTCAAATTCTTACTTTGTTCCTTTGACCTATCTGGTGTATTGTCAGGTATAGATAAAGCGAATTTCAGCATGAGCGGTGCCGGGTGTTAGCGGTGCCTGAAGTGAGCGGTGCGGGATATGAGCGGTGCCGGGTGTGAGCGGTGCGGGGTATGAGCGGTGCCGGGTGTGAGCGGTGCGGGGTATGAGCGGTGCCGGGTGTGAGCGGTGCCGGGTGTGAGCGGTGTTGGGTGTGAGCGGTGCCGGGTGTGAGCGGTGCGGGGTATGAGCGGTGCCGGGTGTGAGCGGTGCCGGGTGTGAGCGGTGCCGGGTGTGAGCGGTGCGGGTGTGAGCGGTACCGGGTGTGAGCGGTGCGGGGTATAAGCGGTGCCGGGTGTGAGCGGTGCCGGATGTGAGCGGTGCGGGGTATGAGCGGTGCCGGGTGTGAGCGGTGCCGGGTATGAGCGGTGCCGGGTGTGAGCGGTGCCGGGTGTGAGCGGTGCCGGGTGTGAGCGGTGCCGGGTGTGAGCGGTGCCGAGTGTGAGCGGTGCCGAGTGTGAGTTGTGCCTGAAGTGAGTGGTGCTGGGTGTCATTGGTGCCGGGTGTGAGCGGTGTCGGTCCGACACCGCTCACACCGACACTGTCGGATGTGAGCGGCGCTGGGTGTGAGTCGTGTCTGGCGTGAGCAGTGCTGGGTGTGAGTGATGTCCAGTGTGAGTGTTTGGTGTGAGCCGATGACCAGCGAACCATGTCACGCGGTGAACGTTCACACCGACGGCGCTGCTTGGCGGATGTCACGTGCGACGGAATCGATGACCAATGGATGAGTTTTGTTTCGCAATGCGAGACAAAACTGTTCACATGCCGGTGTTCACAAAGCGGCCATGCGAGACTCGCATGGCCGCTTTGTGAACACCGGCTTTGTTCTTCTATTGTACCTCCTGGCGAGCGCGTTCTTGGCGGTTAACGTGGTAGTATTGGTCATACATGTCATGCGAAGTGCAAGGACAAACACAATGACAACGACGTATATTCCGGCCATACACAATAGACTCGTGGCTACTACAGCCTATTGTCGAGCTTTAAAACAAAGGCCATCAGTAAATAAGGGCTGTCATAAGCGCACATGAAAATATATAGCAATTGTTCATACCAGCGGCAGAGGAAGAGTCAGCAGGTACGATCAGAACTGATCAACTATAGTCAGAAGTCCGCAAGTATGATCAGAGCAGTCAGTCCAGTCCCGCGCACAAATGCTACCTAAGACTGCATAGGGAAACTGGCAGTAATTTCAGCTTGTGCGGCAATCGTTATATAAGGCAGGTCCTCGAGAGCAAGAACGGTGCCTGCCCATCTCTGTCCGCAATCTGGGGGCGTACAGGTCCCGGTCGTGACGGGTGTGATGGTCACGGTGCTCGGCTACTGTGTAATGGCTCTGGTTAACGAAGCCGGCTCCTACGGACGGCGCACCTTGTAAAGCAGGCACAGCGTGTGGTATGAGACCAAGTTATCCGTGATCATCCAGCCAGGGTGCTATAACAGTTCCAACAGGTCTCACAGGTCGCTACAATACTCGGCATATATAGCTATGCTTGACATTATTTCCGCATATAACTGGAATTACTTTCAAGTTGCAATTTTGTCGGAGCAGACCGCATCGCCGTTGTACAGCCCAATCATTAGATGGTGACAGATTGAAGAAGCATTGTGAATCACAATGTGGTAGGAAATATTTATTGAACTTCGTGCATCATCATTTACGTACCAAGAAGAAAGTTGTACTTATCAACGCAGCAATTTCCCACCACATTTCCTTACACGCACACGCTTGCACATATCTACACACACTTACACATACACATATGCATATACATACATATGCAAATGCGCACGCGCACACCCATACGCACAATTACACGTACACGCACACACACACGCACACGCACATACACACGCACGCGCACATGCACACGCACGCGCACACGCACACGCACACGCACACGCACTGGAACATCGACCGACTAACGGGTCCACTGCATACAGACCCTGTCGCGATCAGTTCCGCTGCATACAGACCCTGTCGCGATCAGTTCCGCTGTATACAGACCCTGTCGCGGTCAGTTCCGCTCTGTACAGACCCTGTCGCGGTCAGGTCCGCTGTATACAGACCTTGTCGCGATTAGTTCCGCTCTATACAGATCCTGTCGCGATCAGTTCCGCTCTATACAGACCCTGTCGCGGTCAGTTCCGCTCTATACATACCCTGTCGCGATCAGTTCCGCTGTATGCAGACCCTGTCGCGATCAGTTCCGCTGTATACAGACCCTGTCGCGGTCAGTTCCGCTGTATACAGACCCTGTCGCGGTCAGTTCCGAACCCTGTCGGGTCAGTTCCGCTGTATGCAGACCCTGTCGCGATCAGTTCCGCTGTATACAGACCCTGTCGCGGTCAGTTCCGCTGTATACAGACCCTGTCGCGGTCAGTTCCGCTCTATACAGATCCTGTTACTATCAGTACCGCTCCATACAAACCCTATCGCAGTTAGTTCCCCTGTGTGCGGACCCTGCCGCGATTGGTTCCGCTCTATACAGACCCCGTGGCGGTCAATCACGTGCTATCTCGCGGTCAGTGACGCACCACTCGGCTCTTCTGCACTGACGTGAGGTCTGTCACACGGAATGGCGGAACAGATGTTTGTAGGGTTTTTTACAGGAGCGAAAGGAAAAAGTCATGGAACTTTAGTCGTGGGAGTAAGAAAAAGCCATGTGCTGACCGTTCACCATGAAATGTCTAGTGGACATTGGATGATAAGTGCTAAAAAGTGTGTATGGGAAAGCGAGAAGTTGGCGTTGAGCAATGGCCCTGTGTTCAGTCGAGACCAGCGAACATTGAATCTTGTCCTCGTGTTCTGCTGAGATACGCCAACACTGAGCAATGTCCCTGTACACTGTTGATACGATTCAGCACTGTGCAGCGGCCCGGCGTTGTGATACAATTCGACAGCACTGTGCAGAGGGCGTGTGTTCTGCTAGGCCTGCCCGCCCACCAATTAGCAGATTGTTCGCCATTTCGGCTGTTCAGCTGCAACATGTTGCCCTGATTATGGCCTAATAAACATAGCTGCGGACAAGGAAAGCCTATTCTGCTTCTTACCAGAGCCAGACGAAGCCAATATTTTGTTATTCTTCTCTGTGGAGGCACCTCGGGATGTTAACCTCATTTGTGTTGGTCCACCACCGAGGTCCGCAGATTTGTGACAGTCGGCGGTTATTGCGCACCATCTAGAAATGTAGGCAATGTTCCATTTTCGACGCTCAGCTTCGAAACTAAAAAAGTCGTCGTAAAAGCCGTTCAGCAGGTTTGGGTGTACACTGTCAATGCATCGGAATGAAATAGTTCACACAACTGTAGTAGAGCCTCAAATCAGCGGCATTCTCCTAAATTAGTTGGATACGATGATACTAATATGGTCATGTTGTTTCACGCTGTGTCAGAGACCGCAGAAACTCTGAGTGCACGACAGCTTCCCGAATGAAGTGGACATGGCGATACAAGTATGGCCATGCTGTCTGACTGTGTGAAAAGTCGCTACCCGGTGAAGGCCAGCTCCATCTGGGTCCGCCCGGGTCGCTGTCAACACCCGGCTAGTACGGCCTTGCCAGCCAATAGGCTGAGTTTGCAAATAGAGGTATAGTCACATTTTAGGACATTTTGGAAAGCTGAAGAACTTCCCAAGCGCTTTAGCAAATGATTGTTTTCACGTAGCACTTATAGTTATTGCATACGTCCACCAATAAGTGTGGGTCATGCCTCCCCATTATGTTCTTGCGCATTCCAAGTGATCCCTTGATTCCGTAGGTTCGACACCCAAGCCCCTTGTCATGAGTGCCTGGTATGGATCCTGCTTAATCTCAATGCACCCATGACATTTCGGACCAATTGATGAACTGTGTCGTCATTGCACCAGTACGGAGAGCCCAGTACGGAAGCTCGGCTCGTGCGATGTGATTTCTGGAACGTGCCAGAGTTCAGAAAAAAGTTTAGTCTAGTTCCTCGCCTGACTGCGTCCGGTTACTCCGGGGCTCATTGCAGGCATTCATTGTGCATTTATGGCTGAGTTCGGCGGTGGCGGGCAGTTCAGTGTTGTGTGCAGCTCGGTGGGAGGGTAGTGGTGGGTATTCCCCGACTCCAGCTCGGTGGGAGGGTAGTGGTGGGTATGCCCCGACTCCTGCTCGGTGGGAGGGTAGTGGTGGGTATGCCCCGACTCCTGCTCGATTGGAGGGTAGTTGTGAGTACGTCCCCGACTCCAGCTCGGTGGGAGGGTAGTTGGTGGGTACGTCCCCGACTCCAGCTCGGTGGGAGGGTAGTGGTGGGTACGTCCCCGACTCCAGCTCGGTGGGAGGGTAGTGGTGGGTACATGTCCCCGACTCCAGCTCGGTGGGAGGATAGTGGTGGGTACGTCCCCGACTCAAGCTCGGTGGGAGGGTAGTGGTGGGTACGTTCCCGACTCCAGCTCGGTGGGAGGGTAGTGGTGGGTATGCCCCGACTCCAGCTGCTGGCCTTTCCTGTAGAACGACGGCAGTGTTTTGGCTTCAGCTTCGTCTTGGGCTCCAGGCCGTATCTCCCGACGCAGGCAGCACTGTGTTGGCCCCGGCTTCGGCTCCGGCTCCAGGCCGTATCTCCCGACGCAGGCAGCACTGTGTTGGCCCCGGCTTCGGCTCCGGCTCCAGGCCGTATCTCCCGACGCAGGCAGCAGTGTGTTGGCCCCGGCTTCGGCTCTGGCTCCAGGCCGTATCTCCCGACTCAGGCGACAGTGTGTTGGCTCAGGTTACAAGCCATGTCTCTCGACACAGACGGTAGAGTGTTGGCTCAGGCTCCCGGTCGTAGCCGTAGCTCTGGACAAAGGCGGTAGAGTGTTGGCTCCGGCAGAAGCTCAATTTCCCGGTCGTATCTCCCGACACAGGCGATAGTGTTGGCTCCGACTTTGGCTCGGGCTCCAAGCCGTGTCTCTCGACACAGGCGGCAGTGTGTTGTCTTCGGCTTCGGCTCCGGCTTCCGTCCCTGTCTCCTAAGTCAACCGCGGCAGTGTATCGGCTCCGGCTCTGGTTCTGGTTCTGGCTCCGACTCCGACTCCGACTCCGACTCCGGCTCCGGCTCCGGCTCCGGCTCCGGCTCCGGCTCCGGCTCCGGCTCCGGCTCCGGCTCAGGCTCGGCTCAACCGGCAATCGGTTCCGGTTCTGGTTTGGCTCTGGTTCGGCTCCGGCTCCGGCTCGGCTCAGGCTCAGGCTCAGGCTCAGGCTAGGCTCAGGCTCAGGCTCAGGCTCAGGCTCAGGCTTCGCTCGGCTCAGGCCAGGCTCTGGCTCGGCTCGGCTCTGGCTCGGCTCGGTCTGGCTCTGGCTCTGGCTCTGGCTCTGGCTCGGCTCAGGCTCGGCTCGGCTCGGCTCGGCTCGCTCAGGCTCAGGCTAGGCTCAGGCTCGGCTCCGGCTCCGGCTCCGGCTCCGGCTCCGGCTCCGGCTCCGGCTCCAGCTCAGGCTCCGGCTCTATATGCATCTATTTGTGCGCATGTGTGCGTATGTGTATCAACAGCTAGGGAAGTCGTTGGGTTTCGTGGCTTCGGTGCTTGAACGGTTTTAATATGGCGAGTAGGAGTGGAATCCGTCCACGTGCCTGCAGTGGTCGGGGAACAATAGCAATTAGTCACGGAACGAACAAAGTAGTATGTACGGCGTATTTATGCCACCCAGCTAAATTGAAATCAGTCTAAAACCGGCTGGAGTCTTCCGAAGCTATTGTCGGTGCCAACGCCCGCCTGGAGCTGGCTGCATTGCCGTGCGCCTCAGGCTAATGTAGCGACGGCGTCTTGCCACTTTAGTCTGCCAACTGGGAGTAGAAATGGGTGGAGTGTTCTCCAGACTCGGCGCGTTGGCGGTGTTTAATTCCGTGTGGGCGGATTCCTGCAATCCGTTATCTTGATTTCGGCCTGGAGCTCTTGTTAAATCTGGTGAAGTTGGTGAATATCCTGGCCTTTCATTGCACCTGCAATCTGGTGCTGAGTTTCGTGGTGGCATATCAGTTTGTGCTCCGACGCATGAGGGTTCTGCATTATCAAGCTAGTGTGCTCCAAGTGCTAATGCAAATGAAATAACGGTCGCTATGCAATCGGAACAATGACGTACGATTCAGTCAAGAAGTGCATAATGAGCTGCCGTGTCCTTGTATTCCAGCTACAATGAATAGTTGATGAAGTTCGTTTCATTATAATTCACACAGCCACGACAATGCTGTGCTGACAATGCTAACAATGCAGCCTGGCTTCCTGCCACGTGCATCGTTCCACTGCTGGTCACTGTCGAAACCGGCGGTGACTGGCCGCCAAACCAGCTCACCTGCGGTACAGCGGCACGTCAGCCCAGTCTAGGGTCACATCAGGCGCCTACGCCAGTCACCCCGCGCTCCAGCCTCCTCGGGTGGGCCGGTACAGCGGAACGTCAGCCCAGTCTGGGGTCACATCCGGCGCCCACGCCAGTCACCCCTCTCTCTAGCCTCCTCGGGTGGGCCGGTACAGCGCATGTCAGCCCAGTCTAGGTCATCCGGCGCCCACGCCAGTCACCCCTCTCTAGCCTCCTCGGGTGGGCCGGTACAGCGCATGTCAGCCCAGTCTAGGTCACATCCGGCGCCCACGCCAGTCACCCCTCTCTAGCCTCCTCGGTGGGCCGGTACAGCGCAGTCAGCCCAGTTAGGTCACATCCGGCGCCCACGCCAGTCACCCTCTCTCTAGCCTCTCGGGTGGGCCGGTACAGCGCATGTCAGCCCAGTCTAGGGTCACATCCGGCGCCCACGCCAGTCACCCCTCTCTCTAGCCTCCTCGGGTGGGCCGGTACAGCGGCACGTCAGTCCAGTCTGGAGTCACATCCGGCGCCCACGCCATTCACCCCGCGCTTCAGCCTCCTCGGGTGGGCCGGTACAGCGGCACGTCAGCCCAGTCTAGGGTCACATCCGGCGCCCACGCCAGTCACCCTGCGCTCTAGCCTCATGGGGTGGGCCGGTACAGCGGCACGTCAGTCACATCAGGCGTCCACGCCAGTCACCTCTCTCTCTAGCCTCATCGGGTGGGCCGGTACAGCGGCACGTCAGTCCATCAGGCGTCCACGCCAGTCCCCCTCTCTCATTCTCCTCGGGTGGGCCGGTACAGCGGCACGTCAGTCACATCAGGCGTCCACGCCAGTCACCCCTCTCTCTAGCCTCCTCGGGTGGGCCGGTACAGCGGCACGTCAGTCACATCAGGCGTCCACGCCAGTCACCCCTCTCTCTAGCCTCCTCGGGTGGGCCGGTACAGCGCATGCCAGTTCAGCCTTGGGTCACATCAGCCGCCCACGCCGGTCACCCTGCGCTCTAGCCTCATGGGGTGGGCCGGTACAGCGGCACGTCAGTCACATCAGGCGTCCACGCCAGTCACCTCTCTCTCTCTAGCCTCATCGGGTGGGCCGGTACAGCGCATGTCAGTTCAGTCTTGGGTCACATCAGCCGCCCACGCCGGTCACCCTGCGCTCTAGCCTCATCGGGTGGGCCGGTACAGCGGCACGTCAGTCACATCAGGCGCCCATGCCGGTCACCTCTCTCTCTAGCCTCATCGGGTGGGCCGGTACAGCGGCACGTCAGTCACATCAGGCGTCCACGCCAGTCACCTCTCTCTCTAGCCTCATCGGGTGGGCCGGTACAGCGGCACGTCAGTCACATCAGGCGCCCATGCCGGTCACCTCTCTCTCTAGCCTCATCGGGTGGGCCGGTACAGCGGCACGTCAGTCACATCAGGCGTTCACGCCAGTCACCCCTCTCTCTAGCCTCCTCGGGTGGGCTGGTACAACGGCACGTCAGTCTAGTCTTGGGTCACATCAGGCGCCCACATCTGCTCCCTCCCAAGCACATAATTGCATCCGGGATCCCCAGAGACCCTTCCCTGAAGCCTGCGATGTAAGCGTAAGACGTAGTTAAGGTCCCTGGACGAGCGAGGACAGGAAACAGGCTGCAGGTCGGTCGTACTGTAGGCGCAGGGGCGGGCATTATACCGTTGGGTCAGATAATTGATGGACCCGCCTCAACTGCACTCTTTTGGCAACCCGTGGATACTACAAGGCGAGCTACTATAGGTAGCACGGCACAGCACGTACCGACGCAATAAATGATGCCACTGAGTCGTGTTCAGAGCAAAAACCGCGGATAAGTACTGCAGAATATATAACAGCGTGAAGTTAATAAAATAGTAATTTAACCCCATTATGTAAGGCATTGAAAGCCGTTTGATTGATAGGAAAAAGATATTCGGCCCCTTGATGTCTCGCTAACTACGGGACCAATTTTGAAGATAATATGATTCGAAAGCTTGTATCCTTACCTACTTTAAAATCATGGGGTTTGTAAAACCACGACCGAAGGAAAACAGGATGAACTAACGCCAATTTTTGTTTTAGTATAGCTTACACTTAGCCTGACATTCGGATTCAATTACTGTCAATCGACTCAAAATCAATAGTGCTTTCAATTTTGGACGAATGAAGGTTAATTAAATAAATCATAGGCGTATCCAGGATAACCGAAATTCATGGAAACACTGTACCGCATTTTCCCCGCAGAATATTGTGTATCAATCAATGCATAAGACATGTGAAAAAAAATTCACGCGTTCTGAAACCTCAGGGACAGCCAGGCTTGCCTACTCTCTAGTTAATACGAAACATTCCCTTTACTTGAACAGACCTGATATAGACGCCTCCCCCTCCAAAGCTGACCTTGATCCGCCTATACCGATAGTTATTATATTCTTTCACTATAGGAATTCCCAACAAATCAGCAATTATATGATGGTCTGCCAGGGACTTACTTTATTATCATGTTGAAAACTACCACCACCTACGTCCTTACCCTGAACTTATCTCTATGATTTATGTGCATGTTTTGGTAACGCAATATGTGCAACATGTTCTGCATCAATGGTGTGGTCTAGAAGACAGTATTTATGAACATAACGTGTGCGTATCTTGCTAGCTTTGAAAGCTCATCAAACCGCGAAAATTGGCTGGACATGCTCTTCAGGTTTCAAGCCTGTTGCCGCCTCTAATCAATACAAAGATGTTATTGGCATGCTGCGTCCAAAACAACTTTAGGAAAGTCAGGCAGTTTCAGGGAACAAAGTTCAGCTGTATCACAACTCAGTTAGAAACGGCGAACAAAGAAACCCTAGGAGGCTTCATAAGCCTCCCTCTTGAATAATATGGCTAAGGAGTGTACGGATCTGATACTCCGAGATTCTGGGCCAAGAAAGTGGAAACTTGAAGCCTTGCTTCCAAAGCAAACATAAATCACGTTGTCCTTATGGAAAGTAAATCACCGGAGACATCAGCGGGAACCACTGAACCGCCATCAATCCGTGGGAGGGGAGGGAGGCGCGCTGGCAGGTGAGCTCCTCGGGATTTGGGGTGGACGTAATGTCAGCCGGGTTCGTGTTGGACATGTATCAGGCGAAGATGGACGACGTGTGTGACATGTCATGCATTTACGGCGGCTAAACTTGTGGAGGTTTGGCCGCACCTCTCCGGCTACCCCTCAGTCGCCTGCTACCTGAGGCTGGTGACTTACCAAAGATAAGTCCATACTGTAATAGCCTATCGAACTATCTATGATTGGAACATATTAATGGTGTGATTATCGATGCGAGCCGAATATCAGCTCCGTTTTCAAGCTTCCCGCAACGAAAGTAGTCGAATACACTAACTTTCCGTTTAGTCGAATTTTTCATTTGAACGAATGGAACTGTACGCGCAGCCCCATAGGAGTTACGATTTCCTTTCACTTGACGTCCGGCATTGCAAACGTCGCATCTCCCCAGAAGTTGTACTTTTTGAGTTGGTATTGTGGTCCTGAGAGACCTTCTGAAGCCATTAGATAGTGTAGCATGGGAGCTATGCCGAATGAGTCTGTGGTGTGGGGACTGTTCCGTGTTGGTCTGCAGCGTGAGGACTGTGCCGTCTGGGTCTGCGGCGTGGGGATTGTGCCATGCTAGTCTAGTATGGGACTGCGCCGTCTGGGTCTGCGGCGTGGGGATTGTGCCATGCTAGTCTAGTATGGGACTGCGCCGTCTGGGTCTGCGGCGTGGGGATTGTGCCATGCTAGTCTAGTATGGGACTGTGCCGTCTGGGTCTGCGGCGTGGGGATTGTGCCATGCTAGTCTAGTATGGGACTGTGCCGTCTGGGTCTGCGGCGTGGTGATTGTGCCATGCTAGTCTAGTATGGGACTGGCCGTCTGGGTCTGCGGCGTGGGATTGTGCCATGCTAGTCTAGTATGGGACTGCGCCGTCTGGGTCTCGGCGTGGTGATTGTGCCATGCTAGTCTAGTATGGGACTGTGCCGTCTGGGTCTGCGGCGTGGGGATTGGCCATGCTAGTCTAGTATGGGACTGTGCCGTCTGGGTCTGCGGCGTGGGGATTGTGCCATGCTAGTCTAGTATGGGACTGTGCCGTCTGGGTCTGCGGCGTGGTTGTGTCATGTAGTTAGGATGGTCTGGGGCGTGGGGATTGTGCCATGTTAGTCTAGTATGGGACTGTGCCGTCTGGGTCTTGGCGTGGGGATTGTGCCATGCTAGTCTAGTAATGGGACTGTGCCGTCTGGGTCTGCGGCGTGGGATTGTGCCATGTTAGTCTAGTTGCCGTCTGGGTCTGCGGCGTGGGGATTGTGCCATGCTAGTCTAGTATGGGACTGTGCCGTCTGGGTTTGCAGCGTGGGGATTGTGCCATGTTTGTCTAGTGTGGGGACTGTGCCGTCTGGGTCTGCAGCGTGGGGATTGTGCCGTGTTAGTCTAGTGTGGGGATTGTGCCGTGTTAGTCTAGTGTGGGGACTGTGCCATGTTAGTCTAGTGTGGGGACTGTGTCGTGTTAGTTAGTGTTTGATGTGTTGTTAGTCTAGTGTGGGGATTGTGCCTGTTAGTCTAGTGTGGGGACTGTGTCGTGTTAGTCTAGTGTGTTGCGGTTGTGTGAGTTGCCATGTTAGTCTAGTGTGGGGATTGTGCCATGTTAGTCTAGTGTGGGGACTGTGCCGTCTGGGTTTGCAGTGTGGGGATTGTGCCATGTTAGTCTAGTGTGGGGACTGTGCCGTGTTAGTCTGGGTCTGTGCGAGCGTGTGGGATTGTGCCTGTTAGTCTAGTGTGGGGACTGTGCCGTGTTAGTCTAGTGTGGGGACTGTGTCGTGTTGGTCTAGGTGGGGATTCTAGTGTGTGAGGCCTATGCCATGTTAGTTTAGTGGGGACTGTGTCTTTAGTCTAGTGTGGGGACTGTGTCGTGTTAGTCTAGTGTGGACTGTGTCGTGTTAGTCTAGTGTGGGGATTGTGTGCGTGTTAGTCTAGTGTGAGGCTGCCATGTTAGTTAGTGTGGGGACTGTGCCATGTTAGTCTAGTGTGGGGATTGTGCCGTGTTAGTCTAGTGTGGGGACTGTGCCATGTTAGTCTAGTGTGGGGACTGTGTCGTGTTAGTCTAGTGTGGGGATTGTGCCGTGTTAGTCTAGTGTGGGGACTGTGCCATGTTAGTTTAGTGTGGGGACTGTGTCGTGTTAGTCTAGTGTGTTGACTGTGTCGTGTTAGTCTAGTGGGGA
The DNA here is from genome assembly GCA_034440615.1 of Ashinkailepas kermadecensis. Classification (NCBI taxonomy): domain Eukaryota; kingdom Metazoa; phylum Arthropoda; class Thecostraca; family Neolepadidae; genus Ashinkailepas; species Ashinkailepas kermadecensis. Next base: position 84,976 of record JAOTOM010002347.1, read on the forward strand.
TTGTGTGTGTTAGTCTAGTTGGGACTGTGCCATGTTAGTCTGTGTGGGGACGGATGTGCCATGTTAGTCTAGTGTGGGCGCTGTGTGGGGATTGTGCCGTGTTAGTCTAGTGTGGGGAGTGCCATGTTAGTTTAGTGTGGGGACTGTGTCGTGTTAGTCTAGTGTGTTCTTTTTTGTCTTTGGGATTGTGTCGTGTTAGTCTAGTTGAGGCTTGCCATGTTAGTTAGTGTGGGGACTGTGCCATGTTAGTCTAGTGTGGGGACTGTGCCGTGTTAGTTGTTGGTGTGTGTTTTTAGTGTGGGGCTTGTGTTAGTCTAGTGTGGGGACTGTGCCATGTTAGTCTAGTGTGGGGACTGTGTCGTGTTAGTCTAGTGTGGGGATTGTGTCGTGTTAGTCTAGTGTGAGGCCTATGCCATGTTAGTCTAGTGTGGGGACTGTGCCATGTTAGTCTAGTGTGGGGACTGTGCCGTGTTAGTCTAGTGTGGGGACTGTGCCATGTTAGTCTAGTGTGGGGACTGTGCCGTGTTAGTCTAGTGTGGGGACTGTGCTGTTAGTCTAGTGTGGGGACTGGTGTTAGTCTAGTGTGTGTTAGTTAGTGTGGGACTGTGCCATGTTAGTCTAGTGTGGGGACTGTGCCGTGTTAGTCTAGTGTGGGACTGTGTCGTGTTAGTCTAGTTGATTGTCCTTTAGTCTAGTGTGTGTATGGGGACTTCATGTTGTCTTGTGGGGACTGTCTTTAGTCTGTGTGGGGATTTGCCGTGTTAGTCTAGTGTGGGGACTGTGCCGTGTTAGTCTAGTGTGGGGATTGTGCCGTGTTAGTCTAGTGTGGGGACTGTGCCATGTTAGTCTAGTGTGGGGACTGTGTCGTGTTAGTCTAGTGTGTTGACTGTGTCGTGTTAGTCTAGTGTGGGGATTGTGTCGTGTTAGTCTAGTGTGAGGCCTATGCCATGTTAGTCTAGTGTGGGGACTGTGCCATGTTAGTCTAGTGTGGGCACTGTGTCGTGTTAGTGTAGTGTGGGGACTGTGCACGGACAGCTTGCCTCAGGACTCGATGCACTCAGGACGCGATCAGGACTCAGGGCTCGATGCACGGACAGCTTTCCCCAGGAGCACCTGCCACTTTAACCTCAGCCGCGCCACACCCTGACACAACTCACACCAGCCAAGCATAGCTGGTGCGGTATGGTGTGCGGCATGGTAGCTGCACACAATCGGCAACAATGTGTAACGATGGCAGTTGACAGGAGACTCATCGCGCAGGTGTCATTCGGGGCGGCCACAAGGCTGGTCATGTCATTGTGATTTCCGACCATTGCGATTTTCGGGGCCCGACTCGAGTTTCGGGGTCTCGCTGTTTTTATTCGGGGCTCTGATCGGAATACTTGGGAGACTCGACGGTAATTGTTGTGGCCCCAGTGCGATTTTTCGAGACCCCGCTGTATCTACTCGGGCCCTCCGACCAGTATTTTGGGGGCTCCGACGGGAGTTTTTTGGGGCCCAGTGCGATTTTTCGGGGCCCCGCTCTATTTATTTGGGCCCAAACACGATTTTGTGGGACCCTGGTACGGTTTCCGGACCACTGAGCGAGTTTCCGTGCTTCCGCTGTGTTTATTCCGACTCCCGACAGATTTTGGGGTCCCGACGGGAATTTTTGCGCCCGGTGCGATTTTTGTCGCCCCGGTATAATATTTATATAGGTTATTCGACGCAAAGTTTTGGGGCCGGACGCAAATGTTTGGGCCACAGAACGATTTTATGAGACCTTCGGTACTATTTTCGGCCCCGTCGCCAGTTTTCTGGTCCCCGCTGACTTTGGGTCCCCGAACGGGATTTTTGGGAACTCGACGAGATTTTGTGGGGACATCGGTTGTTCAGTGGTCAAGCTGAGCGTCTGGCACGCCAGAGGTTCAGGGTTCGATTCCCCCTTGGTGCCACCCTTTCTAACAGGGTGAGAGGCGGACGACGCCATATGGCGTCAGCTGCTGGATGCATCGTAAAGCCAGAGCCAACCAACCGGAATTTGTGGGGCCCAAGCGCGATTTTCTTTCGGGACACAGCGCAATTTTTCACGATACCGACGCAATTCTTGGGAGCTCACCACCTCTCATGGGGCCCTCAGTTTGACTGGTTCCCAGCGGGAAAACAAAGCTAAACTTCGGCGCGCGAACGCGCCGAAATAGGGCCCTCTGGCACGACGGTTGGGGAGGGGTAGGGCTATAACACCCTTATCCCCTTCCTCTGGTTGCGCTATTGCTAGCATACCTATATCTCGTTCTAAGTAATGACCCTATGCTTGTACACAATGTTCCAAGTGGCACATTGGCGAGGTACAATTTTCTTAACTTCCTGCTCTTGTGTTTCACACTCCTATTGATGATTCCTAGTATTCTGATTGCCCTATTCCTTGCTGGGGTATATGGTTGTTCGGCTTTAAGACCATTTGAAAATAGCACACCGAAACCTTTTTCCTTTTCAATGACATCTAATTCGCTACCTCCCAATGCATATCTAAATAATGTCCCACCCCATTCCCCAAATGCATAGCCTTACACTTGTCATAGTTGAAAGACATCTGTCATTTATCAGACCGCTTCTTAGATCCTCCAAATTTAGCTGAATATTGCTAGATCATTCAGCATCATTCAGCATCAAGTATAGAGCATCACTCAAATTGACCTGATCTAGCCCTTTAACAATTTTGTACATTTCAATCATGTCCCACCTTAATCTCCTATACTTGAGTGAATACATATGTAATGCCATAAGCCTATCTCCATATTCTAAGTCACCTATTCCACTCATGAGTCTAGTGGCTTTGCGTTGCACTATTTCTAACATACCTCTATCTTTTTCTAGGTAGGGGCTTCATGCCTGTACAGAATATTCCAAGTGGGGTCGCACATATGCTAAGTACAGTTTTTTTCTAATGACTTCCTTGCTCTTATATCTCACACTTCTATTAATGAGTCCCAGCATTCTGAGTGCCCTGTTCCTATCTGAGAAACATTGTGTTTCTGTTTTAAGGTCTTTTGAAACCAACACACCTAAGTCTCTTTCTTCTTCAATAACATCCAGTTCCCTCCCTCCCATTGTATATCTGAAAGTCTCACCTCCAGACCCCAGATGCATAACCTTACACTTATCATACTTAAAAGACATATGCCACTGATCATCCCACTTTTTAGGTCCTCCAGGTCTAGTTGAATATTACTAGATTGATCACTACTGTTAGCCACTTCTACCAGCTTGATATCATCAGCAAATTTGATCACTCTATTCCTCAGCCCTACCTCAATGTTATTCCCAAATATGATAAAGAGAAGTGGCCCTAGAACAGAGCCCTGTGGTACTCCACTCAGAACATCCTTCCAATCAGGTTTACGTCCATTTGACACTACTCTTTGTTTGCCTCCCCATGACCATGCTTCAATCCATGGTGGAACTTTTCCATCAATCCCGTTCTGCTCCAGCTGATGAATTAGACGCTTGTGCGGAACTTTATCGGTGGCTTTGCGGAGATCCAAGTACATTGCATATATCTTGCTTATATTGTCAACTTCTGTAGTTACACACTCCATGAACTCTAGCAGGTCAGTTACGCAAGGTCTCCCGGATAGAAATCCATGTTGGGTATCCCTTGTGTATGCCTATCCTATCTGAGTCCCCCCCCCCCCCCAATAGTTCAGGTACAGGACACAACGGACCGGCACCGCCAACGCGTGTTGTATTCAGTAGCTCACAGCACATTGAATTCAGCTTTGCTTGATCCCTAATATTCTGCAATAGTCCGACCTCTGATACCTGAAGTATACATGTCGCTGAAGTTACAATTTTACACCATGCGTTGCTGTTGACATGAAATCTGCCAACTCTGCAGACCCTGCTACATCTATTGTAATTTCATGCCCGCCGGTTGCCCACTTGGCGGGAATAAGAGGGTGGCCGACACGATAGTCTGTGTTAGCCCGGGCGTGGAGCCCCATGGCCGGCACGATAGTCGAGTGAGTTAACTTGGACGTGGTGCCCTTTGGCCGGCATGATAGTGGAGTGAGTTAACCTGGACGTGGTGCCTTTTGACCGGCATGATAGTCGAGCGAGTTGGCCTGGACATGGTAACCTTTGACCTGCACGATAGTCTGAATTAGCCTGGACGCCCTTTGAGGGCCGATAGTCGAGTGAGTTAGCCTGGACGCGGTCCCTTTTGCTGCAGCACGGGGAGACTGCACTTCACGTGGCGGCCGGCCTGGGCCAGCTGGAGGTGGTGCGGGTTCTGCGTGCCAAAGGAGCCAACCTGAATCAGCTGGACGGCAACGGCGACAACTCGGCGTACTGGGCGGCCCGCCACAGCCACTCGGCCGTGCTCAACTACTTGATCAGGGAGGGTGTGCACATCAACAACAGAAACAAGGTAATCTCGCACTGCCAGCAAACCATCCACAGACGCGCCCGTGCTTGAACGCGGCATGACGGACATGCGGACGCGGAGCGCAGTTTGACCTGGAAGGAGACTCTAGCCGAGCTAGAAACAATGTTTGGTCGCTGAGTAAGATTTGTGTCGCGCAAGCCATCTGCACGCCGGAATAGTAATGGTAGATGATCATGTTCAAACTTACGGCAGCTTGGTGACGAGAACTGGGAACTGCTGGCACTGCTGTGTTGCAGATTGCTGAGTCCTCACTCACTTAAGCGACCAGCGCTACAAGACGATACCAAGTTCGATTATTCGTGCGCGTAAGGTGCAGTGGTGCCGTGATGAGAATTGCCGTGGACGGACTAGAATTGAGAAATTGTAATGCTGAGGCTATCGCAGGCTTCTTATATGTTCCGTACTTGTATCTTTCCTCATGTACGCATCAGCTCTTTGGCAGACCAATTGATGACAGCACGAATGAGTAATTGCGATTGAAACTGCTGCACCCATGACATTTTCAGTGCTGTTCATGCGTTTCGTTGAAGAGGTGGGCCTTTGATGAAGTATCAGAGTAGCATACACCTTCCCGGAATTAAAAGCTAATAGTAAGCCTGCCATGAACCCTTCCATAATTGTTTGCTCTCTTCAAATCGGCCTAGTTGTTTTGATATTTTAACTCTCAATTCATCGGTTATCGTCCAATGTAACTTTCCAACAATCATTGTAGGAATCGGCTTGAACCTAGTGGGACAGGAGCCGTTTTGTACTAATTTATTGAAATACAATGTTGCCAAAATAACCTTAGGATTTTCCAAATTTGATGGGACAGCTGACTAGCATACCAAATCGGCTCTTGCACCCACGATTCGAACCATTTCATTGAGGAACCTGCCCACAGTACCTTGTCTGGGCAGTTGCCAAATGTCCACGAAGGAAATGGTCCGTGGAGTTCGTAATGACACATAGGAACGAACAGAGACCTCTTTGCGATGACCTTCTCACCCTTGTCTTTAGATTAATCATCAGCACCCGTGGAAATGCAAAACATGAATTGCCATAGAAAGCCACCTTCATCCATCATCTCCTGAGTGGATTTTGTGGAGAATATTCGGTTCGGAGAATACACGGCAGTATTTAAAAACAACTCCGTCCTGCCGTCCACATTGGCAGCCATAAGCTATTATTGCGAACTTAAATAATGACAAAAATCCCCGTTCGCCAAACATGAAACACACAACACTGTGGTTTCTAAATTCTGATCACCAGTCTGTAGAATGCTAAGACGTCATTTTCATGGCTTCCCACTTCCTAAGTTAGAAGTGCTACCGGCTGTTGGTCGACAAACGTGCTCGTCGTTGGCACCGGATGGCGCTTCACGCCGACCACGACACGCTGGGGTAATGGAAGACCATTGCCAACACAGAAAGCGTCGACGAACCATATTAATGGCGCTTATCGAATAGCACTGGATGCTCTTTGTTGTTCTGCAACAAGGTGGGATCTTCGGTTCGCCTGTGAAATAGCAATAGGTATTGGTGTCTATGTGGGGTATTAATAGTGGTGAGAAGTCTGTGGGATGCCCGGCGACCATGGCCTACTTTATTATATATCTTTGCTGGGTTGGCTATCGTATGCCCCTCCATCAGCACATCATTCTATACGGCTGGATCCCCTGTCTGTTCCAGTGATTAATTATCTTGTGTTCCAGTATCAATACCATCTGGAATAACGATAGATGAAATGAGTGGCGTCAATTATTGATGTTGGAGACCCAAAATGCGCCATTACGTTGCTGTCAATAAACATTTCCATTGCCAAATACTCCCTGGAGAGTGTTTTTGCAAAATGATATCAATAACTGGAACAATCCCTTTAAGAACACTACGAGCATTTTCACAAAACGACATCCCTGTCTCGTAGCCGTGTGGCTATTTATCACCCGAGGGCTCAGCGTTCTCAACAACAGTGTTTGTCTTCCTGGACTGAGACCTGGTGCCAACTCAGAAGTTGTTTTTGAAGTAAGATCTAAGCCAATGGCATTTCCCCAGAAGTGCAGTATGTGTGAACAAGATTGTCTGAAACACTTTTTGTACCTACCAGATGTTGAAGACACCCTCCTGTGAGATTGTCTAGATTGTTCGTTGCGCCCGCAAGGCTTCCAGCCATGGGTCATTTGGCATGGTAAAAATGTAATTTGGATCATTTGGATTATCTGGATAAGTGGGATGTTTGCTCCGGTGTCACCTAACTGGAGTCTTGCATGCTATCCAAAGATATCCTGGGATCTTACAACGTCATAGCAACGTCGTAATATCATAACATGGTGACAAATGATATTACAGGCGATATACAAATACATTTATTCGTGTGCATGACCAAGTGGTTGATATGCTTGTTTTGTTGGGTGGTGAGTGTATCGGAGCCGCGAGTTCAGGACAATACGCTTCCGACTGTTATCAGCAGACACGAACCACCAGAAGCACCCTGACGAGTTTGGTGCAATGTTTAGAAGAAACCAACCTACTGTATTTTTGTTGTTGGATGAGGTGCAAACTTGTTAATAATGCTCCATACCATTGAATAAAATTGTCGGGCTCGACGTTATTCCTGGAGGCATTTTTCCTCTCACTTCGCCAATTGTATTTTCCTAGGCCTTTTTTTCGCAGCATGACCCACGTCGTACCGCAGATAACTGATTAATCTGAACTGAACCTTTTCGTTCACGGACAACGTTCAACAACAAAGGGTAATTCCCGGAGATCGGCTGCGGTCATTTGTCGATGAGGGGGGGGGGGAGGGTGTTGTTCTTGAGTTGTTCTTGCTGAAGGCATTGCAATGATACACTCTCCTAAAATAACTTCGCACTGATCAAGTATTCTGTGATCATGGCTTCTTCAACTGCATGCATCCTAGACTTTTACGACGCACATACATACGGGCAAGGGAAGATACCTTCAGCGTGTCATGTTATTTGTAAATGAGGTGCCGTGTCAAACTGAACCCGGGTAAGTGTATGTCCCATGTCCTCCTGGAAGTCGATCTACGCCACCCCTGGCTTACCCACTCCCAGTCAATTAACTAATGAGGTGCACGTATCCCCCGTGCGTGACGGCGAATGATGACACAACTGCTCATCAGCATGGTCAGCTGTTGATGCCTATGTTCCGAGCCTGATGACGACGCTCTCCGACACCGTGGCCTGGCAGCAGGCAGCCATTGGCCATGCTCGTGTCGAGCTGCGCAGTGAATGACTAATGAGACGGATGTCCGCAGCACGGGGAGACACCGCTGCACGTGGCGTCCAGGTATGGTCACACGGCCATCGCCCAGCTGCTCTGTGAGGCGCACACCAACCTGGACATCCAGGACGACGTAAGTCGCTGCTGCCGCCTCCCGGCTCCCGCCACTCCCGCACTCCCGCCACTCCCGCCACTCCCGCCACTCCCGCCACCCATCCCGTACCTCTCCACCCGCCGCTCCCGCCACTCCCGCCGCTCCCGCCACTCCCGCCGCTCCCGCCACTCCTGGCTCCCGCCACTCCCGCCACCCCATCGCCCCACAACACACCCAATCCCGCCACTCCCGCCCAGCTCACCGCTCACCCTGGCCCCCGCCGTTCCCGCCACTCCCGCCAATCCCGCCACTCCCGCCACACGGCCATCGCTCACCTGCTCTGTGAGGCGCACACCAACCTGGACATCCGGACGAGGTAAGTCGCTGCTGCCGCCTCTCGACTCCCGTCGGTGATATCTGGCCATGGCGCACTTGGATCGGTGGGGATATGTATTGGCACGTGTGCCCAGATTCGCTCTGCTGGACTTCAGGATGCAAATAACACAAAATCTTCCTTCAGAATTTGTGATATTCAATGGAAATGGAGCAGCAATCAACTGATTCCTGACCTTAACATAGGCCAAAATTCTGATTTTAATGCCTATATAAAGTCAGATTTAGAAGTTGTCTCAAGCTGGAGCAATATTTACATCCTTGTCTCGACATGCCGGTGACATTTTACTGGCAAGTGTCTATAGCGTATGGTGCGGCCAGGACCGGTCAGAGTCTGCAGCTAGAGGCCAGTCAGAGGTTTCTTGGATGCCCACCGTGGGACTTCTTTGGAAATGGTAATTTCTGGCAGCATAATACTTTTGGTTCGTTTTTTGTATTGCAGCTTCTTTTAACGATATCGCTTTACTTTGTGCACATCTAGTTTTGCGTTATGTATCATAAACGATTTGCAAGGTCGAGCAACGCTAGGACTGATTACTTATTCATGAGCCACATTTTAATGATCATCTTCAAGTTAATATGGAAATGAGCTGCAATGAATGGTTTCTTAAGGAAAATTAATCGTTCGGATCGATTTCTCCCAATTTTACCCTGGCAATCCGAAAACGTTGAAAACAATATTTACAGCATGCTTGGCCGCGGAGCTGGCAACACAATTAGGATCAGTACGTTATCAGAGATGACAGTGTAAAACACCTTCGGGGTTCCTAGCGACTCTGTCGTCAGATGGAATATGCAATCCGACTATGGAGCCGCCGAGAGCCCCGAAAGCTAATTGAAGTGTTTTTCAAAGGGTCATCCCAGCCACCTTTTTTCGTTATCATGAGGTCTTTAAGATTTTTTTTTCTCAAAAGGTTAGGATCCAATCTGCCCCATATTAGTTAACTTCACACCAGCCGATTTTAATAGTAGGTTACATGATTAGTAGGTATGCAACTAATTTGTTTACTAATTAATCTTATTATTCGTCCGTGCTAAACCCGTAGCTCCGAGGACTGGGGGTTATTGTATCTACACATGAGTGTCGTGCTGCTAACTGCTCGAAAGTGACCCCATTTGTTCACCGAACACTAATGATATTCTAGTGTCAAGCTGTCGACAAAGATGTGATGGCATCAATTATGATTACATCAGCTCTGTTTGCACGTGTGTTTGCTGTGTTTGCTTGTCCTTCGTTTTTCTTCTTATCCAGATTATTTGCATGCACTGCGTTCTTTTTTGGCCAGCTCTGCTGTTATGAATTAGCTAGTTTTTTAATGTGCTGTTTGCTTTTTTCCGCCATGTTTTGTTGTCGGAACATATTACTGTGTGGTGTCGTATGCCGATGCAACCAACTTCCTTCGCTCGTCTGCTGCTTGTCATGCAACCGAGGTTTGGAGGCTTCGGTTGACATTGCGTTGCTCTAATTTCTGAAGGATTTTCGGCGCTGGAATAAGGCGTGGTAATATAAAAGTGCAACTTTTAGTTTTCTTTTTAAAAGGTAATGTAGGGAAGTTTGTCCTTCCCCTGGATTTATCAGCCACTTCGCGTATGACTGGGGCAAATAGTCAAACTTCCTTGGCACGTAGATAGCTAGTTATTACCTCGACGTTTGCGATATTTATAACCCCGGGTATAAATTCAATAGCTCTAAGCTTCTATCTCAGAGCTCTGATTCGACCATCTTGACAGGCACCTCAAAATCCAGCACTGATATTTGCGTCCTTCACTCAACAGTTAAACGGCCACAATGCTTCAGATTTTAATGGTGCAGCGTGATATACGAGTTAGTACTGTAGCTTCATCTTGACAGACAGGCACAACTGCTTCACATACGATTCATGCGGCCATCTCACATCTTCATACATCTCAAGGCTTCAACATCCATCTCAACAGTCACAGGGCCACAGTACATCTTGTTAAATCTCAGCCATCTCTTCATACATCTGCTCAGCCTTCGGTCACACATTCAAAAAATGGATAAGGATTATTTTTTAAGGGGGAGGGTCTGGGTAACGAATCGAAAGGTTGTGGGTTCGAGTCTCACCTGTCGCTACTCTTCCCCCCCCCCAAAAAGGCGGGAGAAAAGGGGGCCCCAAAAAAAAACGGTCACACATGTCGTAAAACCAATTCGGATCAGGCATTATCATTGGCATACAGTTCCGCTTACGTCTCGACCGGTCTTCACACATTCTATCATTTTCATCTCAAGGGACTCATCTCAAGGGACTACATCTGCACAGTCACACAGCGTCTCTCGATCAGAGTCCTCAGACGTACCTCAGACGTACCTCAGTGTGGGGCCGGCGGCGGCCAGCCGCCCGCCTGGGCTCCGTCGCGAGGTAAGCGACAGACTATGCCCATATCACGTGACTCAGCCCGCGACACGTCAACCGCGCCGCATTCCAGGGCATCGGCCCCGGCCAGAGAACAATGGCGGACTCTGAACCCTACTGCAACAGCGGGCGCGCCGTCCCTCGGAGACATCAGAGACAGACTACCTCAGCTCAGAGTCGCTCTGAATCTCTGACTCTGCGTCTTGGCAGCCTCGCGCCTGGTCCGGCGTCGGACAACGGAGCTGCTTCCTCAGCGTATACCTTCAAACAATGTCAACTCGGCGGCGCTCGCGCTGTTCACAGACAGCCGGCAGTTCGGGGCGCTGCAGCCCAACTGACATTTCACATGTCATAAGGCACATGAACATTCATCCAGCAGTCATCTAATATTTCACTACATTCATAAATCATACACACTTATATAGACTAGACAGACGTGCATCATATTTACCTGTCCTACACCTGACAACACAGACATTGGCCACGGGATATGACATCTGTCACACCTCTGTCATTCCACACACACACACACACACTGCACTTGAGACACACCTAACACATTGTCACAGTGACAGGATCTGTCACATCACACCATCCTACTCATGTACTTACACCCATGCCATGTGTCATCTATACACGTTTCATCTTTCAGTCATGTACAAACACACACACACACACACACAGCTACCCATTGGGTTCCCATAATATAATCACTGTCATACATCACCCACTGACGGGCACATCACAGTGATAAATTATTTGTGAAATAGGGTGGAATATACCACTTTCTGAACATGCAATCAACATCCTTCTCCAAGAAGTATCGACATCCTGCTCCTCGATGCGTGCTTATGAAGTCTTCATGTTTCCTTTCTAACACTATCTTGTGTATAAGTATCATGTTCATGCTCTTGATAAGGAATGGTGATACATGAACATTTCGCAATGCAATTTCAGGTAAAGGGAATACATATAGTGTGATTCGGCCTACAATACCATTTTATAGCATGGGCATTATTCTTCCTATCCTGAATATAGCTCTTCCTAAATGATGAATCTCAAAACAAATGATAAAGGTACAGCCATGAGTACCTAAACCATTGGCTCGAATTTGAGTCTGAATGACATCAAAATAATTTTAAAGGACACTAATTCCATGGCAAATTTCGACATCCTTCTGTGCTGGTTTCGACCTCTCACACCTAACAAAAAAAACATTATTTTAACCTTGTCACATCTTCTCACTGGCATTCACATTCACATCACCCCGGACATTTCATCATCTGAAGACGGCGGCCGGGTATCGAGGTCACACCTGCAGCGGCAGGGCGCCGGCCGGAAAGAGGGAGGGGATGGTACAAGGTCCACTGCTCGGCCCCGACCAGAGCGGTGGCCTGCCCACGTAAGCAGCCAGACAGGCTGGGCGCCGGGTACCTCGGAAACTGTCGCAACATGAACTGTGGGGATGGGGCTGAAGTTCTGAAATCAAGTGTCCCGAAAACCAACTCTGCTACAACACAGCCGAGTTCCAAAATTTCCGAATTGAATTTACGGATCAATTCTGGGATCCACTAGACAAATCACGGCCAACGACATTCATTCCCCATTCACTCACAATCACTTACAGTCTAATACAACCAACACATTAATACGAGTTATGACTAGCAATACAGAAAATCCTACGCGTGTCATTCAGTGAACATCGTTCACTGAAGATTCTACCCAGTGTGGCAGGTAAGGCGAGGCAACTGCCTGCCCACCTGTGTGTGCCTTTCGGGCACCACTCGAGTATACACCGCTCCAGTTATCGAGTGCACCATTCAGCCAGGCGCAGGTAGCCTGGTCCTCAGGGTGCCATGGCAGCGCACCTCGGGTAGCGCCCAGCCGTGAGCAAGCGTCGCCATGAAGCGCAGCTCCTTATGATCAGTGGTGTGGTCAGTCCCACTGGTCGGAGTCGCCGGCAGTGCTGTAACAGCACCGTCTCGATCGCGGTCATCTCTCTGTGGAAGATTAGTGAGTGGTGACGATATGAACTGCTCCAGCTCAAGTTAGTCAAGCACTATCTCATGATCATCAGATGAAGTCAGCTTTCTCTTCACCGGGTGGTATGAGGTAGGAGTGGCTAACTCGCTGTAGGGCTCGAGGACAGGACTCGGTTCGCAGGTGCGGATGCGCAGGATAAGTGTTCATTTTAGCCACTAGCCAAAATAAATACAGCACTTTCACAAGTTTCAGCAAACAGCAGAACATCAGATATGACTACAGTCAGTCTATCACGTTTAATCACTAACATTCACACAATCAAGTAGACATATATCAACATAATCAACACCTCAATTCATTCGTACAAGACATCAACTTGAATCATCCAACATTTCACAGGTAAAATCTCTCAATCCATACTAGCATTCATAATAGGTGGCACCACGCACATTGCGTCTCTGTTCCGTATAGGGGTCGCCACTGCCGTCGAGTTATTCCGAAGTTCCGATAGGTGGCACCACATAAGACCTACCGATTTGTATGTAAGGTGGCGCTATTTGTGTCCGTTATTCTCACCATAGATGGCGCTATCTGCGCTCCGGTGTTTCCGTATAGGTGGCGTCACTGCTGGTTGGCACTGTGAACCAAAAGTGTACACTCCAAGCAAATACTCAACAATTCGTTCTGTTCAGTCACAGTTCAGTGAAAAGAATACAAAGTTTTCAGCAATGGAAACGATTTCTACCATTCACACTCTAGTCACATTCTGGTGTGTCTCACAGGACACCGGGGATGAGCATGCGTCTCTGTCATTGGACGCTCTGGTCTCGACAGTACTGAGTAGCTAATCAAGCTCAAACAGTCAGAGCTCTCTTGAGAGGTCAAGCTAACTGCTTAACCAAAGCTAAGTGGCCTACTAGTCAAATAACTTCTTAGTGCTCAAGTTAATCAACCAATCTTGCACCGAATTCATCTAGGCTGTGACATACTCGTCCATCAGCCTCTTAGTGCTCAAGTTAATCAAACTTATCTTGCATCGATACTCAACATACATACGCCAAAACATACATGTAGATGTAATCGTAGTCCCAATAATTTTATTTCATCTGGGTACAAGTGTCACCCAAATAAAATAAGTATGCCCTTGCACTGGCAATAATTTCATTTTCCTCAAATAGAAATAATTCAAATAAATAATCTCCGAAAGCAAAATCAATTCTGTAATATTAAATTCCCTTGAAGGCCAATTATTCAAGTCCAAAAAAAATTTGTATATGACTGTCTATTTAATTATTAGCTATTATATCATTAAATTATTTAACTAAGTAGATAACATCCATTTTAAAGTGCATTGGAATTCATTATAATACTACAGTTGAATGTAAGCTGCATTTCAACAATGTTTCATTACTCTAAGTTAACCTATTTTTCCATCTTAATTAATTGAGCAACTCACAAAATTAATTATAACTCACTCAATAATGGTTTGATATTTTCCTCAAACTATGAGCTCGTATCGCGAGCCGTATTTAAGTAATACTGTTGGCTGGCATTTCAATTTATTTAATCAAGTAATCATTTTCCAAAATTATTCGCTCACAAGAATTAGGCTTCACTAATTATACGTTTCAATTTTGTATCAGAGTCCACACAATAAGTTACAAGTATGGCATACAACGAACGGCAGACATAAAGTGATATTCTAAAATTATACCACACTGTTCTAGTAGTGGCCAAAATTCAAAGATGTGTTTTGGCAGGATTTCGGGAATTCCTGTACTCAAGGTTTACTGGCTTTTGATATGAAGATGACTGTAGCGGTGAATCTTCGTTCAGCGTCTCTCGTTGGACTTGTTCTGGTACAGCAGTCAGCTGGTGACAGCAGTTGCTCGTCTCTCTGAC